>JAWDEX010000015.1:1897427-1917394 GCA_035221805.1 Trichilia hirta | reverse complement strand
GAAGAAAAGAAAAGAAAGGAAAAAAAAAAAATTAAAGTTGCTTATGCACAATAATCAATCCAAAGAACAAATAATTTTGCAAAGCAAAAGAGAAACCTCTCTGAGTGCACCTATTCGAGGTACAACAGTCGAATCCTTCTTGATGCGAGTCACAAGTTCCCTTGATATAGGTGAACTGAAGAAAACAAATGCCCTTTCCAACAAAACAAAAAGAAATTATTAGAAAAGCACAAGAAAATTTGAAAGTTTCCAAAGAAAAGCACACGCAAAGAACACTTAGGTTAATAAGTAAAATATTTCACATACTTCTTATATAAAGGCGATCTTCCAGACATATCTGACAAGAACATGATAACGCTGCCAAAACAAACAAATAAACACATAAATGCAAAAATAAATCTCATCCATGCACCTATTCTATAGCAGCATACATCTAATTGGTATTACTTTTTTGTCAAATTGATGATACTACATTACAACAAGAAGAATATAGCAGATTTTTTGCAAGATTACTCTTTCATAAAGTATGATCAATGAGTGCATAAATTACAACATAATTCAGAGAAGACAAGCTACAACACACTAAAAAAAATTGTCACCATCATGAACAACTAAAAAGATTATCATTAGGCAATAAAGTGCCTTTTCAATTAGGCCTAAAATGAAAACTACAAGAGTCTATAGTTATTGTATACCTTCCTTCACAGAAATTAAATAGGATAAACGATAAAATATGTGTTTCACTACCATCAACTGTAAAATATCAGCAATTTAAGGCCATACAAGTGACAGAGAAAAAAAAATAAAAACACAAGCAAAATAGCGACCAAAAAGAAGTTAGAAACAAAACTATATAACTACTCCACAGTGAGAAGTGTCTGCAAATTACTTCTCTTTGGTTGGTTGGATGAAGTATATAGCATCCATAGAGGGTAATGGCTGCCTTCGTCTGTGTATGTCTTCTACCACTGTAGGAAACAATGAAAATCAGACATATCTTCTAGGATCAAATCCAATAATTAAATATCATTAACTGAACAAATGTTTTCATACAATAGCTCATAAATAGTCTCATCACCAAAACCATCATTCCAGAAGCTATGCAACTTGATGAATTTTCCTATTTTCTAATTTTCGAATGAAAAAGAAATACAAAAATCTTCCAGTTTCAATGGTAACAGTCTTCCAAAATTTCTCAACCGCATAAGAAACAACGGGATGAATCCATATATTTTCCTCGTCTATCAGCTGTCTTTGCTCAAAAACGACAGTCATGTCCAGTGGACAATAGACAACACCATAAAAACCCTAAGCAGTAATGCAGTAGAATAGAAAAGGGCGGTTTCACCTATATGCATCTTTTAAGTTCTTGTCCCCAAGAATTAGAAGGAATGTTGGATGGTTTCTAAATAATTGAACTAAAAAATACTAAAGGTTCAAAAAGTATCAACAATTTTTCTCCCCAAGCATAAGAATTAAGAACAATTTTTAAGAAAGAAGCAAAATAAATTTTCAAAGAATGTCCTGTTGATTCTTACATGAAACTCCTTCCTGTGTGATGTCAGCCATCTTGCATGAGTAAGACATTATCTTAACGGTAAGTTTATCCATAATGAGTACCTAGACATAAGACGTTCCAGAATCCACAAAATTCAAAAATGAATGCAGTGAGTAAACGGAAGACAGTCCCTGCAAATGATAAACCACTTAACAAAAACAAAAATAACATTATAATACGAGCTGAGAATACCTTCCATGTTGATTTTGAGTTCCCTGTTTTTGCTGAGCGAAGCATTTCATACAACAATCCTGTGCTCCAATTAAAATTTAGAATGACTATCAGACCAATTATACAGAATCTATAAACAATATGCCTCGTCTAACTTTTAAATTAAACCAGCTAACTTCACGTACCAAATTACATAAAAAAAATTAAAATTTAGAAAGTAAGCTGTTTTGAATTAATTTTCATTGCTATAGACAACATATTTCAGCTTAAATTTAGTCAAACTTCATCCCAATAAGAGAATCAGTATCTTCTTCCGAGCATCGTACGAGATAGCTCAAAAATTACAGGCTCAAGACATAACCGGCTCCGTTACAACTTAAACCGCAATCGAAATAGCGATTAGCTTAACGATTAGTTACGTCTAAGTTTCCTACAACTGAATCGCTATATGCAAGACTTAACAAAATTGCTCTAAAACACCGTATATTTTACTGAAACATGTTACCGTACAAATGGAAAAGCTTCAACGTATAGATAGATCACGGAAAAGAGAGAAACGATTATCGGAAACTTACTTTCGCGGCTGATTTGTTTAAAGTTTTTGTACTCGGCACCATAAGATGACGAGTCCGAATCGGAGTGCGACATGAAGCTTCGTTCTCTGTATTTATCAGTTGGTTGATGGATCCAGAGAAGACGATGAGCTTCAAAGAGAAAGATAAATGGCGTGCTGATCAAAGTAGGGAGGAGTTGAGAGAGCGATAGAGAGGGAGAGAGCAAATGATTTTTTGTCAATTTTGTTTAAATATGGAAATTGATTACGGTAGTTTATTTGGGGGCTGACGTGTTGACCAGGAGCGGAGGAAGTTTGAAACGACAATTTCGTTTGTCGTCGCAGACTTGGCAAAGACATGGACCGGAGTCTTTTAGAAAAAGTCGTCTTACTGCGTCTTCAAAATTTGCCTATCAAATATTAGTAATCGCATTTTTTTTTAATTTCTTAATTATTTCCAAAAAATATAATGAAATATTTATGGAAAGATTGAAAATTACAGAACCTCTAAATATTATTTTTTTAAATTGTAATAAAAATAATAAAATCCAAATTTTTTTATATAAATTAATATAATAATATAATATTACTACCCTATATGTATCCACAAAAAATAACCTAATTGAAGTTTAACATTTTACAACAAAATGAAGAGGTCGCAGCCATCAATTCTTCTTACATCAACATTAAAAACTCTCTCTCTCTCTCTGTGTGTGTGTGTGTGTGTGTGTGTCTTATGCATTGAAGAAGCAAAAATGAACTAAATATATGAAATATATAATAATAACATAATATTATCAAAAAATTCATATTATTAACATTATCGTTAAATTTTATATTTTTAATATTTTTATTTCTCTTTCACGTTCCTCTTTTCTTTTCTCTCTCTTTTTTTACTACGAAAATTATTGGAAAAATAAGAAAGACAAAAGAGAGAAAAAGAGAGGAAAAACAAGAGACATGTATTTTCCTCTGAAAAAAGATAAAGCCATCCCTACAATTAAGAGTAATTTTTATTTTGTTAATGAGTCAATATAATAAAATAAAAAGAGTTGTGTTAGGACATTACTGCCTAGTTTTGAAAACATTAAAGATTTTGTGATATCAAATAAAGATGGTTATAAAAAATATCTCAAATAAAAGTAATTAAATCATACAATAAAAATATTTGAGAATGAATAAAATATTAATATGTTTGAAGATGTGCACGTAACTAACCTTTTTTATATCAATTTTACATATAAAAGAGTCTATTAAAATTTAATATTATTTTTTTAGTCTTTGTATACGAGCATAAACCTTTAAATTAAATTCTCTTAATACGTAAAATATATTGAAAACCATCACTATTATCATAAAATTAATTTTTTATAAATTAATTTGATTTTATATTTTAAGTATGGTTTGATCCACCGTTATTTTCACACCAGTTTATCCATCAACAAAATAAATTTTAATAAAAATATTTTTTAAAATTTGTTATATAAAATTTATAATGAGTAAAAGAAAAAAAAAATACCAAATTTATTAAGATAATTATTTTATTTTATTGGAAATGGTGTTCTAGAATATTGGTAGGTGCTTGCTTATTTGTTTGTTTTCGTCGTCTATAGTTGTTGTATTTGTCCATACATCGGTTCTATAAAGTTATCCCCTCAAAGGAAATTTCTTTCTTCCAAATATATTTTACCATTTCTTGGTAGCATTTGTGCTTTTGGAAGTAGTCGCATCATTCTTGCTGGGTATGAATTGACAGAACTAAACGCGATCAATATACTTTTAAGATTAGAAGTTTATGACAAATCATACGCGTTTAATTATGCTGTTAATATTTTATATGAAAAAAGGTCGTTACACTTCAAATATTTAATTATAAATACACTTTAATTATATTAATTTCAAAAATATATACAGAGATGTTAATTTATTAATTTAAAACTATAAATACAGACAAAAATAAGGATAACGTTGATATAAATTATGATGTTGTTACTGTAGATATCCATTTGAGGATAGCTTTTGTTAAGTATTAGTATAATTAGTTTCGTAACAACAAGGTGTCGTGGTGTAGTTGGTTATCACGTCAGTCTAACACACTGAAGGTCTCCGGTTCGAGTCCGGGCGACGCCACAATAATTTTGTAAACCGCTCTGCAACGCATCGACATCGTTTGGTCTTTTCCATTATCTTTCATCTTTATTTATTCTATGAACACAGGCGACATAATTTGACAATTTCTTATTAAAATGCCTACGACGCCGTTCATTCTTTCAAACTTCATCATCTGCACTGCATCATTTTTCATTTTCCTATTTATCCCACGGAACGCAACGACATCGTTTTATATTTTCCAATTTTATCCGTCTTTATGGTGACCTCGTTTGACATTTTCTGATTAAACTGCCTACTACGCCGTTATTCTTTCAGACTTCGTCAATTTACTACGGCATCATTTCTCATTTTCCTATTTATCCCACAAAAAATTACGCGGCAACGTGGGCCTCCAGACGGTAATCCTCAATCATCGGCGTTACTTCCACGTAATCACAACGACCATTCTTCAAACACCAACAAAGCCAACCAATCAATTTTCCCTTCACATCTCTTCCTGTGTTCTGATTGGTCCATCCCCTCCACGTCAACATCTCTAGATTCTCCACCACTCGTCCAGAAGTAGAAGAGCTGCCCTTTTTATCGTCCTCGTCTTATTATTATTATTTTTTTAATAATACAAGAGGCTGTCACGAAGCACATCCTATTTTCGTCAATCCGATAGAAGTTTTCTGTTCCGATAAGCGTTGATTCTGGGGGCGCTAAAATGGATTCCAGATTATCAGTCGGTTATTTGACGTCGTTTCTGGTGTTTTTTGCGGTTTTCTCGTCGTCAAATGCTCCGGTTTCATCCGCAACACGAGATATTAATCCTCGGTACCCTAAAGCGATCACTGTAAGCGATTATTCAATGCGCAAAACTCTTTTATAGTAATTCTGATAAATTTCGGAGGATGTTCCAAACGTATTTCGGAAATAATATTTTAGAAAAATTCATAAAATTTAGATTGTTTTTATTTATTCCAGAAATTCAAGGAGGTTTATGGAAAATTTAGAAACCTAGAAATTCAAGGAGGTTATAGAGCTATTTAGCTATTTTGATGTTATCAGAATAATTAATTGGATTTTGTTAGCTCAAAATTGGTTTTTTATATTTGTTTTGTAAAATTAGGATTTGAGGGAAGCAATTGTGAAGGGGCTAGGGTTCCAAGCGGAGGATTTCAAGATATCTGGGTTTGATTTACGTGATGCCTTGGTGGGGCATTCGGTAGCATACGAATTCGATGTCGAAATCGATAAAAAGGTGTTACCTCTTAAGCTTTTAGAGGATGTGAACAGGTGGGAGTACGTGGATTTGCCTATATTTAGAGCTGAGGAGTCTGGAGACCGAAATGGGTTGTTGGAGAGACGAAAGTTGGATGATGCATTGCCTGTTTTGGCTCCGTTTCAGCTGGCTGGACCCATGGAATTGTGGATTCAGGATGCTAAGGACATGCGAATCTCGTTGCCGGTAATTGCGTTTTTGTTGTTGATTCTTTGTTTCTTGTTTGGTTTGATGTTGCTATTGCGATGTGTGTTAGTTTATACAGTAATTTAGTTACAGTTGTATATTACTGAATTAAATGGCGATGAATTAGGTGACTTATCGACCATTTTTTATAGTCTTGAAATCCCTACGTTGAATTTGAATAATCAGAATGAGTAGGAGCAGAAAGAATGCTTAGCTTTTGGCCATATTTTAGGCCTATCAAGTGACTTCTTAATCTATATTGTCTGTTGCACTTGTTAAGCATACTGTTGAGCATTGTCCCTTCTCTGATAGAAGACTAGTTTGGGTTCATATCTTCCCCAATCAGGGCTAAAGCTCACATGTTACTTATTGATTTGGATTATTTTAATACGTGTTCTTCATATTATGAGATTGATGTGCATAATAGGGGCATGAATTTCTTCAGATGTTGTTACACAAATGGTGTGTGATTGATTTGACTCATGCTATTGAGAATTCAGAAAGTTTAGTATAGTAAGTGTAGAAGTCAATTGCTCATGTGCTGCATACAATTTAAATTTGAAGCAATAACTTTTTAGAATTAATTTATGGAACTATTGGTGATTTCTTTGTTGCCTTAACCATGCAGCATGACGTGGATGCGGGTGTCTTGAAGAAGGTTATTCTGGCAGATGGTGCTGTTGTTACTGTCAAGGGTGCTAGATCAGTTAGTCTGCGCCATCCCCTTGATCTCCCTCTGCCCTTGAATCAAACCAATAATGGGTTTGCTTCTGGTCTTCTAACTCTGGCCGAGCAACTCCGCCATGGTTCCCATGTTCAAGATACCCCACTCCTCTCCCTTCGCATTGTTGGCCCTACTTCTCTTGCAGCCCCATCTACATCCTCGCCATCACCCATCAACAAGCTGAAGCTTAAGCGTCTTGCACCCGGCCTTGTGGAATTATCCTCACCTGCAAAATCTAAATCTAGGGACGGTCTTCCAACTCTTGATCTTCAAGGAGCTACTACCCTTCTGACTCCAAAACACTTCACAACAATGTGGCCTGTTGCTTCTGTCAATGGGTCCAACCCAAACTTGCTTGGTTTTGAGACATTGCTGACTTCTGTGCTGGGCCCTAAATCTAAAGAGAAAGGTTCATTCCGGTTGTTGAAGGCTGATGTGTCAGCTCAGACTTTCATGAAAATTGGTTTTGGGGTTGAGAAGAAGCTGAAAAAGGGAGATGGATTTGATTGGGAGGGTTTTCCTGAATGGAGAACCAAGCCTGAGACTGTAAGTATGCACTTTGAGGTGCTCGCTAAGGTTGACGGTGAGAAGATCATACCGGAGAGAGTAATGCAGGTTAATCCTGTCCTTGTGGAGGATACTGTTGCACCTAATGTACTTTTGCAGAACACAACAATGTCCACAACCCCTACTATTCACCCTCCTCAGAGCCCCTTCGACCTTTAAAATTATCGGAGGGACACTCTAGATTTTGATTGAGTTGCTGGAATTAAATGTCAAGGTAAAATCCTTTTTTAGATATTTGATCATACCATGCCTTAGAAGAAATCTGTATCTGTAAAGAATTAATGTAATGAAGATACAGAAGTATCAATGTTCAGTTCATTTACCATATAATTATTCTCTCTCATTCTTTGTTTTCTTCGTTTGCTGACATATTAAAGATTTTAATGTACATGACCAGAGTGAATTCATCAAATTTTCGAAAGTCATGATATTACATGACATAATTTCACCTCAATTGCTTCATCAATAACTCGTTACATGCACACTGGAAAGATTAATTTCTAACCTGTTCTGGAACAACATAAGGCAGCTAATTACAGAAGACGGCCATTTGAGACAACAAACTTATGAGGTGAAAATTATCTCTGCATTTCTTCATTTCTTGATGAAGGAAATTCCCTTCTGAATGCTTCCAGCTAGCTCTTTCTTTGCTTTCTACAAGCCAATCCTCGTAAAAGTGACCAATAAGCAAAACAAAATTCTGCTTTATATACCTTTCCAAAGGTACAAAACAATTGTACACTGTTCATATTTGTTTGTTAATATCTCTCATACTGGTTCAGTGTCCAAGTTGGAAGACTTCTTCAGCCCCATTGCGATCAAGTTGTACCTTGGATGCAAAAAAAGGGCGTTCAGTCACCTGTTATAAACAGTAAGCTTTGTCATTAAGTGTTAAAGTAGAAAAGTAGTGGGTACAAGACGAAGGTTTGAGTCAAGAACCTGAGAAGCTACGAAAGCACATTCCACAACGCCAGCATCTCCTCTTAACCCCCGAAGGCACGCATCTGCAAATTTAACTGCTGCATAGGCCTACTCGTAATATAATGCTCTTTACTTTTTGACTCCGTGTAATAACATAGAAGCTTTAGGATTTTGATTGTAATGAAGAGAGGAAACAAAAGAGTTTTGCTAACCATTGAAAATGTGGCAGAGCCAGCCCCTGCTTTTGCCTGAAAATGAGATGGTCATTCTTAGCTTGTTTACGGGTTAATTAATCAAAGGTAACATGGGGCTCCAAACGGAAGTCGCAAAAATAGCATATCTGTTTTACGGAATGACAATGTTTAAAACCATGATATGGTATGAATCATAGCCAGATAAATTTGACATTGGAAGTAAAACTTAGATGTCCCACTTTTTTACTTGCAATGTAAGAACAAAGATCAGATTAGCTTTACCTCAACAACTTGTGTTCCACCATTTTGAATGCGATTTGTCAGTTATTCAGTTTCTTCTTGAGTGAAGCTGCAAGGAGGCTTAACCTGCAAATAATTTTTAAGTCCAATGATTGTTGTATGCAGGCTATTCATTTTATTATTGTCTATTTATTTTCTAAATTATACTACATTTATAGATAAAAATATGTGAAAATGGCATAAAATGGTACTAGATTAACTTACCGTATATGATGCCAATATTGAGATGGCAAAATATTTAACATGAAAATGAAAAATGCTGAAAGACTTGTGACAGAAGAGGCAAAATTGGTACTCCGGCATGACCTCCAACAACAGGAACATCAACTTCCCTAGGACAAGTCCCATAACTTCTGCCTGGAGAAGATATGGAAGTATCACATTAATTATTCACTTCACTGCAGGACTATAGACATAAGCTTGAATGAAAAGAGCCTGGTACATTTGTGCCGCTACCAGCTACCACTAGAATTCCTTCTACTCAAAGTAATTCACTAACACATCCTAACCAATCAATCTGTTATCCATTATACTTATCCACAGATTAGTTAATATGATGATTATGGATCAATTGTCCCCACTTTTCTTACATACCACGAATGTGTTGGCTCTAACAACATCGACCATTGTAACTCCCAAAAGTCTCTTTGAATCATAAGTACCAGCTTTCTTGAAAACCTCTGCAGCAATAGGAACTGTAGAATTCACCGGATTACAGATCAAATTGACAATTGCACTGGGGCAACACTTTGCAATGCCCTCACAAAGGGTCTTGACAATTCCAGCATTGATATTGAAAAGATCATCCCTGGTCATTCCAGGCTTCCTTGGCACTCCAGCAGGGATAATCACAAGGTCCATGCCTGTAAGAGCATTCTCAAGCTCCGGCTGTCCTAGGAAACTGCGCATCCAAAAATATGGAATATCTTAAATTTAATTTGAATCACAGACTAAAATGAACACAATAAGAAGCATTGATAACATTGATGTAGAAGTGTTACCACAGCGCCAGTGTCCATATGGCTAATATCTGCTGTGACGCCAGGGGCATTGACAACATCATAGAGGTGAAGAACTGAGACCAAGGGATTGATTTTCATCAGCATCGCAAGGGGTTGACCAATGCCTCCGGCAGCACCCAATATAGCAACGTTGAATCCCGGTGCCCCACCTTTTGCACGGCAATTGGCTTGCCTCAATCCAGAGTTTTCGTCCATCTATCAGTACACAATCCACAACAAATTTACCAGTATAAAAAGTAGTATATTTCATGCACAATGTTTACTAAAAGGTATGCCGAATAAATAACAACCAGATTCCAACACAAATAATGTATTAAAATACACAAAATATTGAGACTTCTTTGCCAATGATTCAATACATGTTTAGCTTGAATGAACATTTTCATTATGCTTCTTATTCAGTATTATTAAACTTAGTATATGATTAGAGAAGCCATAGAGATTAATTACCCAAAACACAAACTAAACCATTTAAAGAATTAGTCGTCAAATTGTAAAAGATTCGTCAAAAACACAACGATTAATATAAAATGAGAATTCAAAAGAGTTAATATAATATAACATGCCTGGAGATTTGGATGGTGGAGATGAGCAGAGATTCTACCAATGCGCTGGTTAGTCTCTGAACTGAACTCCATTTTTTCACTCTTCTTCAAGGGAGAAAAATGGTTGGAAGTGTGAAGGGAATGTGAGATTACAAATTACGTGCAAAGAATGAATGGATTTAAACGGATTAGGAAACGAAGCAATAAAACGGGAACAATGAAATTCGGGGAGATAAAAGCTAGAAGTTGACATAAGTGCAGAAATTTTTTTTTTTATTTTCTTTTTGAGTGGAAAGTAATTGTATTTAACCCTTGTCCTATCTCAATTCCTGTAAACATTTTGGCTTTGTGACCCTGAATATTGCTATAGAAGAAATTATAAACTGAATTCACAATTAGTCTTGGGTTTGTAGTGTGGCTAGTTAGATCATCTTCAGCCCGAGATGTCTGCTGCTTGTTACAGCGACGTCGACTTGGCATGGGTCAACTCATTACTTAAACATGATATAGAGCTAGTGAAGAAAGCGATGCTTCTGAAGGGAAAGTTCACTCACTATTATAATCTGTAATTCAGTCATATTTATTTATTTATTTAATTTTGTTTCATACTCTTCTTGATGAGGAAGTTTTGGACCATACAATTGTTGATTTTGGAACAATCTGCTTCTGAATATCCCAATAATTTTTAAAAATTATTGTTTGCTGTTCATCCCTAGTTTTCACCTTCTCAGAAATCAATGAGCAGATTTCTTTTCAATGGGAGAAGCTTCGAATTCTCTTGAAACCCTGCGTCTAAATATTCAAAATCACTTCAGGACCACTGAACCTTTTACTATTCGCAGGTTTGTTGTTATATTTTGATTCTTCTTGCAACCATAATACTGTCAGGGTAGGTGGCCATTTGCCGGCGATCACCTCCGATGATGAAGTCAATCGGAGTCTTCAGTAGTTACAAAATGTAAAATAGAATAAAAAAGTGGAGTATTTGCGAAGACTTCTCGTCAACCTTGTCAGGAAGTATTTTGACAGCACAACAATATCTTCCGAAATTTAAGTGAACCCTTTCTGAATTTCTTCATTCTCATTTTATAGTAGCACTCGAAGAAGTAGCAACTGCTAGTGAGTAGGCAATGGAAGTTACAACCGTCTATGTATCTTCGGTCAATTGATTCGAAATATGTAAAATAAGTGCCTCGTTACTCTCGTACCGAATGGTCACTTTACCAAATTTCAGTCTTAATAAATTTGCGAGAGAAATAAGTACAAGGTAGAATGTCAATATAAAAATTGAGTGTAAAATGGGATTGATCAGCCTCGCTCATTCCCATATGTAAGAATTAGTTGCCAAAAGTTTTTTTCAACTGGCTCTAAGATAATATTGACAATATTTTGAAGAAAAAAAAGACATTTAAAATAAATAAAAGAGAGAGAGCATAAAATTTATCAAAATGCAATTAGATAATATACTTGCTTGCATACATTATATAAAATCTCTCTAAATTTTCTTTTTAATTTATATAATATATAACACTAGAAAAAATAAATAAATTATTACAAATTATGTCATCTGGTTATAATGATGTTGTAAAATCAGTCTAATCTAAAATACTTTCAAATTAATGATGACTAAAGAAAAACGATAATATTCTAATTATTATATTTAAATCGAGTGAAAAAAAAAGAAGAAGAAAGTTTGGTACGCATGCTTTGATTGTAAAACGTCATGAATATTGGTTGAAATTTATGATAAATGAACAAAACAATGCTCATTTGAAAGATCATATAAATTTTGTAAATATTTATAATTTTATATATAATCATAAAAACCTCTCTTCACTTGGGAGAGAACAAAAGCAAGTTGTCTTCACTAACTCACAAGTTGATATGATGGCCCACAAGATCAGAATCATCCCTTTTTATTTAATTTTTAATTTATTTTTTTCAACAAATAGTTGTTGGGTCTGGGCCCACAAAAAGATTTCAGTTTGACTTAAAACCTTTTGTTTTGTATGGGTGCACTGAATTTTGAAAAGTTTCAATTTATCATTATGACCATCTAGAACTAAAAGAAATAATTGATCATGGCTGTTTAACTTTTTACTAGTTTTTTCTACTAATAATTTACATTTCACATAATTTTTGCTGTTTTTTAAATATTGAAAACTCCATTTTTCAACTCAAAGATCAATTTTTTAAATATTATAAAAAATTTATTAAAATATTCATATTTTAACATCAATACATTAAAAGTTATAATATATCATTTTTAAATAACATTTAAATTACGGTTTAGATTCTAGAAAATAATTTGTTTCTTTTCGTCTAATCAATTTTTTATTTTTAATTTATTAAATAATTTTTTTAATCATCATAAAATCTTCCATAGGAAGATCATAATCCATTGACTAAAAATTAATATAATAAAACCCCTCTAACATATAAATAAAAAGTTAATTTCTACTTTATTAGAAAATTCACATTTCTTAATTATTTTTATTTGTGTGTTATTGCAACATAATTGCTGCCTTTATTGGGTTGATTCAAAACCCTAAAATATTATAAAATAATGTAGCCAATTTCTTTTGTAATTTTTTATTTTTTTATTCTCTTCTAGATTTAAATTTATAAATCCATTTAAAATCATAAAAATTACTAAAAAAAAAAAATGACTAATGGATGACTGCAAATTAAAATGCAAGTGTTGACTGAGGTGCAAATTTAAATATTTTAAAATGAAATACACGTATTAATTTATTTTATGTATGTGATTATTGTAATATTTTCTTTGAAGTTAGGCAAACATCATTTTCACTTCTTTTTTTTTAATTTTATAAATCATAATAATAGTCGTCAGCTGTGAATAAATGTTGGTACCGACTATATTATCCAAATGTCAGACTTGTGTTGAGTCAACCACGGCGGCTATAATTTTCCACTTCTTCTTCAAAACAAAACATACACGATTGGATTGAAATCCTTAAAATTTGACTGCTTTCCACTCCAAATTCTCACAACAATTAACTATTTCGAGCCTTGTCTGCAGCATTACGTATACATATTTTACTTGTTCAAACAAGTCCACATCTCGCCATGTGAACTCACCTACAAATTCAAGCCTACCTCGTGCTCAAATTGTTTATTGTTAGCACGTACTTTGGTCTTCCGGCTAACACTGTGCCATAACCTCAATCAAGGACTTTGATCAAAAGTCACAGAAATCATTAACTCTCAACGGCCAACATGTTTGTCTTTCAAGTTTTCTCCAAATGGCCAAATTTGATGCTTCTGTTTCTTCTGTTTATCGGGTTAGTTTCTCCTTCCGAATCCGATGAGTTGCAGATATTGTTGAATGTGAAATCCAGGCTTGATGAATTGAATAAAGGTGTGTTAAGTTCGTGGAGGGAGGGAAATTCTGTTTGTAGTTTTAATGGAATTGTTTGCAGTTCTGATGGACTTGTTGAAGAAATCAATCTTCCTCAGCAAAAACTGGTTGGTGTTCTTCCTTTTGATTTGATATGCGGGCTCAAGTCATTGCAGAAGATAAATCTCGGAGAAAATTCTTTGTATGGTAGCATTAGAGATTTGGGAAACTGTACGAGATTACAAGTTGTGGACTTGGGGGACAATTCGTTTTCTGGGGAAGTTCCGGACTTGTCTGCATTACAAGAGTTGAGTTTCTTGAATTTAAACAACAGTGGATTTTCCGGGAAATTTCCATGGAAGTCATTGGAAAATCTTACCAATCTTGCATTTTTGAGCCTTGGTGACAACTCATTTGAGTCAACTCCATTTCCTGGAGAGGTGCTGAAGCTTGAGAAGTTGTATTGGCTTTATCTCTCAAATTGCAGCATCACAGGACAGATACCTGAAGGCATTGGAAACCTTACTCTGCTTAAAAATCTTGAACTCTCTGATAACCGACTGTTTGGTGAAATCCCTGGAGGAATTGTGAAACTCAAGCAACTTTGGCAGCTTGAGCTTTACAACAATTTCTTGACAGGAAAATTTCCTGTTGGATTTAGCAATCTTACAAGTCTGGTGAACTTTGATGTGTCGCATAATCTGCTTGAAGGCGATCTCTCGGAGCTGAGATTCTTGAATCAAGTTGCTTCATTGCATGTGTTTGAAAACCAGTTTTCTGGGGAGATTCCGGAGGAGTTTGGCGAATTCAAGAACCTTGTTGAATTGTCTCTATACACAAACAAGTTTACTGGTTCACTTCCTGAAAAGCTAGGTTCTTGGACAGATTTCAGTTACATTGATGTTTCTGAGAATTTTTTGACTGGTTCAATACCACCAGATATGTGCAAGAATGGCAAGATGACGGATCTTCTCATACTACAGAACCGATTCACTGGCAGAATTCCAGAAAGCTACGCAAATTGTAAGTCTCTGATTCGTTTTCGTGTAAACAACAACTCACTTTCAGGTATTGTTCCTCCGGGATTATGGAGTTTGCCAAATCTTTCCATTATTGATCTCTCTACGAATCAATTTGAAGGTCCTGTGACAGATGATGTCGGCAATGCCAAGTCTCTTGGACTATTGATTTTAGATCATAATCAGTTTTCTGGTGAAGTGCCATCTAAAATCTCACAAGCTTCATCGTTAGTCTCAATTCAGTTGAGTTCCAACCAATTTTCTGGCCAAATCCCATTTGATATTTCCAAATTGAAGAAGCTAGGTAGCCTATATTTAAATGAAAACATGTTTTCTGGTCCCATACCTTACTCCATAGGTTCATGTGATTCTCTCACAGACATCAATTTTGCTCGGAACTCATTCTCTGGGAAAATTCCTGATAGTTTTGGAGATTTATCTTCTCTGAACTCTTTGAATTTATCCAACAACAAACTTTCTGGTGAAATTCCAGTCTCTTTGTCATATCCAAGGCTAAGCCTTCTTGACTTGTCAAATAATCAATTGGTTGGTGCAATACCTGAATCTTTAGATATTAAGGTATTCACTGACAGCTTCACTGGAAATCCTGGATTATGTAGCAAAAATGACGAACATTTTCAATCATGTTCTTCAGCTTCTGGTTCATCCCATCATGTTCAGAAATTTATGTGGTTTCTTATAGCTGCAATAGCAGTTCTGCTTATGTTAGTGACCAGTTACTTATTCATCAAGTCAAAACAGAATAACCTTAAACGTCCACTGAAGCAGAATTCTTGGGATATGAAATCATTTAGGATGTTAAGCTTCTCAGAAAAAGACATCATTGATGCTGTCAAACCTGAGAATTTGATAGGCAAAGGAGGTTCAGGCAATGTGTACAAAGTAGTACTGGGCAGTGGTAAAGAATTTGCTGTGAAGCATATCTGGCCCTTAAACTCCAGCTACCAGAAGAACTGCCGAAGCAGCTCATCCATGCTACCGAAAAGGACTTTCCGGTCATCAGAATACGAAGCAGAGGTGGCAACGTTGAGTGCTGTGAGGCATGTGAACGTGGTGAAGCTGTATTGTAGCATCACAAGTGAGGATAGTAATCTGCTGGTTTATGAGTATCTCCCCAATGGGAGCTTATGGGACCAGCTGCACACTTGTCACAAGATCAAGATGGAGTGGGGGGTGAGACATGCAATAGCAGTGGGAGCTGCAAAAGGATTAGAGTACCTGCACCATGGTTTTGATAGACCTGTGATTCACCGTGATGTGAAATCAAGTAACATTTTGCTGGATGAGGAATGGAAGCCTAGAATAGCAGATTTCGGGCTAGCAAAGGTAGTTCAGGCTGGTGAAGGAGATTGGACTCGTGTCATTGCTGGAACACACGGATACATAGCTCCTGGTAAGCTTCCCCCGCTATTTTCATTTTATTTCACTGCAAATTCTGTCAATTCAATACAAAAATCTATTCTATATCGTATGTTTTTTCTTGATGCAGAGTATGCCTACACATGGAAGATAAATGAGAAGAGTGACGTGTACAGTTTTGGGGTAGTCCTAATGGAATTGGTCACAGGAAAAAGGCCAACAGAGCCAGAATTTGGTGAAAACAAAGATATAGTGAATTGGGTATGCAACAAGGTGAAGAGCAAAGAAACTTTGCTTGAAGCAGTGGACTCAACAATCTCAGATGTTCAAAAAGAAGAAGCCCTGAAAGTTTTGAAAATTGGTATTCACTGCACAACAAAATTTCCAGCATCTAGACCATCCATGAGAATGGTAGTGCAAATGCTGGAAGAAGCAGAGCCATGTCCAGTGACAAATATTGTAGTAATGTAGGGAAAGAAGCTGAAAGTTTTATAAATTTTCCAATCAGAAAAATTGATAGGATCTATATCCTTTTGAGTTTCACATCACAAGAGAGATGAGAATAGTAGCTCTGTAATATAACTACAAATTCCCAATTCCCAATTCCCAAAACAGTGTTATCTGGGCATCTCTTTCTTCCTCTGTGTCATATCTTGAACGAATTTTTGTACAAAATGGAGACAGCTTTGATCAAAATGGCTTCTGTTGCATTGACTCTTGTAGATGAGTGAATAAAGTGCTTTGATTTTGTCTTAGAATTTCAAGATTTGTAACTTTTGCTGGTAGATTTTTGAATTTAATACATTATTTAGTTCTATTTAATCAAATTACCCAGCAATGGAAAGCTTTTCTAAAAAAAAAATCGAAGAATGGTAGTGGGGAACCACTACAAACCCTATAATTTGTCCATGAAAAATGAATTCCTCCTTTTCTTTTTCAATTTATTAGATAGTGGCTATCGTTTTTAGATCAATAAGACAATAACAGTGATTTATTTTGTTAATTAATTTAGATTATAATGACTGGATATAAATTTCAAATAATATAATTTATTATTTTTTAGAAAAAAAAATATTAGAATTTATTGCTCAATTACACATTAATGATATTACAAAAAATTAATAATTATCTTGTCCATAATTAACAGGTGACATATAAGTAGGAATACAAATTTTACCTCTGGACTTTGGTAAGTACAATATTATTGTCATAAACTATATAAAGAACAATAAGAGACATGATTCTTGTAATTATGTTAGAATAAATTCTTATCAACAATAATCTGAAAAAACAAAGATTGATTGAAACTAATTATATTAAATAAATAAATAGAAAGAATAAAGAAAATTATCATTTTAATCAATAAATCATTTTTTTCTACAAATAATTAAAGAAACAACAAAAAATTTAAAAATAATTATGCTAAAGTGGATTCTTATTCTCACCAACAGAAATCTTGAAAAATTTAAAAACGAAAGATTGATTGTAAGTATTGATTATTGGAAGAATAATTTAATCAATAAAAATATTTCTCAAAGGGTATATAATCCTACAATCAAATAATTGCGCTTATGTTATCCCAAAAACAAAGAGACAACGCAAGAGTTTTACCGAACGACAGTCATGCAATTGGACATTTGGTCATGGAATCTGAACTGTTAAAAATTCCTTACCTTAGACATCCCATTAACACCATGTCATGTTTTAATGTGATAACATACAACCCAATGAGTTAAAAAAAACAAAAAGTTGACACAAAGTTTTACCAAAGGAGAGATGCAATTGGACATTTGGGCATGGGATCTGAACTGTTAATATACCTTACCTTAAACATCCGATTAACATCATGGCATGTTTTAATGTGATGACATACAAGCCAAAGAGTTTATTGGGTTTTGGTTCAAACATCATAGTCACTTCAAACTCTTCTTGCCATCCCTTCTGTTCTTCTTCCTCTCTCAGTTTCCTTTATTCATTCCATCACAATTTCGCTCTCTCAGGCTTTTCTCTAAATCCCTCTCTGTCTATTATGTAGATTATATTATGTGTTTGTTTGATTATTGTTTGTATTTGGTAAAGTTTTAATTTTTAATTTAATATGTTTTAATTTTGATGTTGTGTCATATATTGGAAGAAATGGGTTCGGGTTATAACAGCGGCGAATTCCATTGAGAAAAAAAAATTGATGCTTGAAAATTATGTCCCCTAGATTTTCTAGTGTTATAGTGTTACCCTGTTTCTCTGTGCACTCTGTGCTATATGTTTGCGACGAAAATTTACCCGTATGAGGGCTTTATTTCCCCCTTTTTTTCTTCATTTAGAGAATATGTGAGATAGTGCTGATGACGGAGAGAAGGATCTGAAATCATAGTCTGTTATGTTGAAAATGAATATGAAGATCTTTTTGTTTTTGATTTTGTTTTATGGTTTCTGAGTTTTCAAGATTTGGAATTTTACTAGAATTTTGTTAGATTATGTTTGTGTTGCCGTTGTTGGTGCAGGGAGGAAGAGTGTAGTTTTATGTGCAGAAAACCTTGGTACTAAGGGTGAGCCAAAACTAACTATTATGACGGAATCAGGAAAGGAATTACCCGAACTGAACAGGAATCTTTATCCTCATATTGAGCCGTATAGTACAGGCTTTCTGAAGGTTTCTGATATTCACACAATCTATTGGGAGCAGTCAGGAAACCCAAATGGGCATGTGAGTAGTAATTTGTTTATTTTCCACTTTTGTGTTTTATATTGGGTGTTGTAAAATTGCTATGATTGATTTAATCACGTCATTGCTAGAATATGTGACTTTTGTATCGCGTGGTGTTTTGATGTTCTATGGAAGTTGAATTGATATGTTGTATTTACGTTGTGTTGGAGCTTGTTGTTTGTATGTTTAGGACTTGAATGAAAAAGGGTATTTTAGAAGATTGAGAAGGTAGCAATGTTGTCCCAGTCAATGTCACCCAAGAAAGGGTTGATTGGGTAAAATGGCAGTTTTCGAAGTTTTGAAAATTTTTGACACTAATTTTGAACTCAGAATCTTATT
This sequence comes from Trichilia hirta, assembly GCA_035221805.1. Classification (NCBI taxonomy): domain Eukaryota; kingdom Viridiplantae; phylum Streptophyta; class Magnoliopsida; order Sapindales; family Meliaceae; genus Trichilia; species Trichilia hirta. The sequence continues at coordinate 1,898,474 of JAWDEX010000015.1, read as the reverse complement.
ATAAAAATAGTTGAAACAAGGATTAATGTAAAAAAGAAGAGCAGTGAACACATACAATCTTTTATAGTGGGTCGGCCATATGCTTACGTTCACTCTTCTCGGTTTATTTCCATGCACCGAGAAATTTACTAATACTCTTAATTTTCATAGGTGAAGAGTAACCCAGATATACTTTTTTTTTTCTATCAAATTTAGAGCAACTTTTACAAATTTTCACGGGTGAAGAGTAACCCAAACACTTCTTTTTTTAATCAGGCGAAGAGTAATCCATGAATACAATGTAATAAAAAGAATCTCAAGAAAGCTTTCACAAGAGCAAATATACAAGATTGGACACAACCTTCTTTTTCTAGAATGTAAGCTATAAAAATTGCAGAGAATTTCATAGTACTTCACAAAAATGATTCTTCCAATTATTCTAAGTTGTTTTTCTCTAGTTCATGCTCTTTTTCTTTTAGAGAATATTTTTAATTTTATCGTACTGAGAATCGTGTCTTCAACGGTCTTTAAATTATACCATTAATACTTGCCATAAATACTTTAACTAGCCGTTACAGTGATGAATCTGCCTCATATGTCGAAATACTTTATCTGGGTTTCGATACTTTCTTCATTCCATAATTTGGGTATTGAAACATGAAACTTTAAGTATTGATACTTTTGTTCGTAGCGTTAATTTGAAAATTCTGCGCAAAAATGTGTCGATACATTTAAGCGATGTATTAAAACTTTTTGAGTCTGTCTTACGGGTTTCGAACCTTTTGTTTAAATGTGTCGGAACTCAGGTATCACCGGTTCCTGTGTTAACTCATCTTCTCAATGTATCGGAACCTTTAATAAGGTGTTGATACTTTTGCCTTTTAGCCTCAACGTGTTAAAACATTTTTCACAAGGTGTCGAAACTCGTGATGCTGCAATTGAGTTCTTGAGTTTGTTTTTCAACATCTCGATACTTTGCTACACAGGTGTCGATACTTTTATCCCATGTATCGAAACTTTACTCTAAGTTTTCGATACTCTTCATCTCAGTGTTGAAACATTCATTCT
>JAWDEX010000015.1:1875239-1889742 GCA_035221805.1 Trichilia hirta | reverse complement strand
TTAAGTGTCGACACTTCTATATATAACGTTAATTTAAATATTATACGTAAAAAAGTGTCAATATATTTAAGTGATGTATCAAAATTTTCTAAGTCTGCCTTGTAAATTTCAAACCCTTTGCTTTAATGTGTTGAAACTCGAGTATCATTGATTTTTATGTTAATTCATTTTCTCAATGTATCAAAATCTTTAATAAGGGTGTTGATGCTTTTGCCTTTTAGCCTTAAGGTGTCGAAATATTTTTCACAGTGTATCAAAACTCGTGATGTTACAATTAAGCTCTTGAGTTTGTTCCTTAACATCTCGATACTTTCCTATATAGGTGTCGATACATTTATCTCATGTATTAAAACTTTACTCTATACTTTTAATACTCTTCATCTCACTGTCGAAACATTTATTCTTCAATTTCGATACTTACTTCTTCTGAACTTAAGGTGTCAATACCATTCTTTATGTATCGAAACTTTAGCTTTTATGTATTGATACATACTCTTTTAAGATCAAAATACTTGTAAAAATATCATGTTCTTTTTAAATACTAACCTCAAATATTTTATTAGTTTTTAATAATATTTTTAGCTATTTTTAGAGTATAGAGATTAATATCAAGAACTAATTTTTATGAAGTTAAGTATCAATTAAGATCATGAATTCAATCAAGTAAAAAATATAAAAGTAATTATTAAAACTACATTAATCACGATGGTTTCTAATCAATGCAATTCACATTTGTTTAAATAATCAAGCACACATAAACATACATATGATTTTGCTCATCATCAAAAACACATAAATTATTGAGTTAACAAACAATTTTGTAAATGACGAATTTTCATTTTCCTGTTGACAGCAACACTGTTTTGACTGTTACTTTGTACATGATGAACAATAACTATACAACATCACTTTATAGGCAGCTGTAGATCGTCTTGTAGTTGCTGAGTTTTACTTTATTTTTCAGACTCAGTATGAGGATTGCTATATTACATTGGTTTTGTGAACCTATATTGCAGCCAGTTGTCTTTCTTCATGGAGGTCCAGGAGGAGGCACTGCACCAAGTAATCGAAGATTTTTTGATCCTGAGTTTTACCGTATCATTCTGTTTGATCAGGTTACTCTCTCTTGACATTTATGGGGCATTATCAGCAATAATGTACCTCTCTAAACCCTGGTATATCTTTTCCCAGCGAGGTGCAGGTAAAAGTACACCTCATGCTTGCTTGGTTGAAAACACCACATGGGACCTCATTGATGACATTGAAAAGCTGAGACAACACTTAGAGATTCCAGAATGGCAGGTAAAGTTTAGAATTCTGTTTCTTGCAAAATATATACTTTTTTCTTGTCTTTTCTTTTTTCATGTTTGGTTTCATGCTCTTGATGATTTAAGTTCTTCTTCTCTCTGTAGGTGTTTGGTGGGTCATGGGGAAGCACACTTTCTCTTGCATACAGCCAATCACACCCGGACAAGGTGTTTAAGTTTGTGCGGTTTGCCATTGCATTGTTTGATTAAAACTCCTATATTCTTGGGATCAAATGTAATGCTATTCAATAATTTATTTCCGTGGATTACTGATTGATTTTTGATAGTGCCTTTGCAATGTTTAAGGTTACTGGCATGGTCCTCAGAGGGATCTTTCTCTTGCGAAAGAAAGAGATAGATTGGTTTTATGAGGGTGGTGCTGCTGCTATATTCCCTGATGGTATGTTATGTGCATCTCCTTTGCTTGAGTTTGGCATAATTGTTGTCAGTCCTTGTCATATTGCTTCACTTCTGTCTTGTAGTTTGAATTTGGATTTCCTTTAAGGCTTTAGGTAACTGTTGAATTATTTATCAGGTGCTCCTCTCACCCCTCAAAATAGTGTTTCAGCAATTTTCTCACTTCTAAGGATGTAAATAACGTTGATATTAGGTCTAAAATTATTTTGGCAATGTATGTTTTATAGAGCACTTGCCGAGAAGAGATTTCTTATCTTACCCGTTGTGCTGATGAAACTTCAGAGAAATAATTATACTGTTTATTCTTTGGATTACTTACCTGCATACAGCTTGGGAGTCATTCAGAGACCTCATTCCAGAAAATGAGAGGAGCTGTTTTGTTGATGCCTACAGCAAGAGGTTAAATTCTGAAGATAAGGAGACACAAGTAAGGGTTATATCGTTTTTTTTCTCGCATATTTGTATCTTTTTGGTCTTGTTGATTCAGTGCTTTTCTTCTATTATTTCATGAGGTTAAAAGAATAGCTTTCTTCTGTAGCAAACCATGTTGAAGGGGGTTTTCTTGAAATGATCTTGTGGTTTACTGATAGTATTTTTTTGTTCAGGAAACAACTTTCCTAAAATCCTTGGTTTGAATGATTTTAATTTTGCTTTGAATGTTGTTTTCTGAACAATTGTATACTTTTCATGACTCTTTTATTATTTCTTAGTATGCAGCTGCTAGAGCATGGACCAAATGGGAAATGATGACTGCCCATCTGCAACCAAATGAAGAAAACATCAAGAAAGGGGATGATGATAATTTTTCATTGGTAAGTTGATTGAATATGGACATTATAAATTTATATATTTGTTTGCTAATGGAAAAATTTAGATTTTATCGAGGCATTAAATATTCTTATGTTTGAAAAGGGCATAAGCAAAAGAATAAAAGATAAGGACCTATATCTATTATCTCCAAGTATCTATATTGATTTGAAATTAAGTATCTAGAATATCTATTCTGTTAGTTCGTATTTAGCAATCTTCTGAGTACTAGATACTAAAGATGATGTTAGACTTGGTTCAATTCATGACACACTTGCTTTTCTCTATTCAGGCATTCGCAAGGATTGAAAATCATTATTTTATTAACAAAGGCTTCTTCCCTTCAGATTCATTCCTATTAGATAATGTTGATAAGATAAGGCATGTCAACACTACAATCGTACAGGTATTTATCATCTTTTCTGTTTGTACCGCACAGAAATGTTAAAATCTTGATGTTGTATTTTTGTTAAAATGGATATCATCTGTAGTACAAGGTTTGTTGGTTGAAAAAGTGCGGCTGGAATTCAAGTTTGATTGTTTTGCATATCTTGAACAGGGGAGGTACGATGTTTGTTGCCCTATGATGTCAGCTTGGGATCTTCATAAGGCATGGCCAGAGGCAGATTTTAAGGTATGTCACCAGTGTAAGCCGATTCTTTTGTTTAATATCGATCTCCTTTAGAAGGAGAAGATCAGGGATTTGACTTTTGATGGAAACAGCATGTTCTACCATTATATTATTATGGTTTTGGGAAAAAGCTGTTATTTAATTGTCAATAACTAATTAAATAGAAAATGAAAGTAGAGCTTATCTTTGTAGACAATGTTGTACCATTCATTTATCTTTGGCCGTAGATACTAGCTTCACATGATGTTATGCCTGCATATCTTCTGTGAATTGTCTTTTTTCTTCTGTTTTTCTGTTTAGTAATTTCTGTCATTTATATTTGTTCGAATCTGGGAGGTTCAGTGAAATTCAGTAACCTTGAATGAAACTATTCTTATTTGAAAATAAAGTTAGTTGCATTCATCTCATTTCAAATATCCTTGACTTCTATTTACAGGTAGTACCAGATGCTGGTCATTCAGCTAATGAACCGGGAATAGCTGCAGAGCTTGTGGCTGCAAATGAGAAGCTGAAAATCCTCATCAAAAATGGACATTGAGATAGGACTTGGTGCAGCATGTCCTTGAGATCAAAGACTATGTTCATGAAACAGGCGGTACATTCACCATGATATACCCAGACATCTAGAAGAAATTATGGTGCATAATTTTATGCTCGATGAATGGAATATAGTTCATGTAAAACTGTTGAATGGATGTTTTATGTGCAAGAGATACTTGGAGAGTATTTTAGGTGGTGGATTGGTGTATGGAATTTGAGCTAATATTCTAGCATCTGAAGATAACATTACAATTGGGAAAAATTTTATTGATTTCTCCTGTGATTTGATTAGTGCACAACAGTTTTATTCCTTTTCATCTTAAAATTTATCAGAAATCTCAAATCCTGAAAAATCATCATAAAATCTCTAATAATTTATTATTGTTATTATTATTATTATAGATTGATGAGGGGGATGGTAGCACGAATATTAATCTTCTCTTGTAAATGAACAGGCAAAACAAACCGTGTGTCCCGAATTTTACGACATACAAACAATTGCTTCAAGGAAGCCAAAGAATATTGAAGTAACGGAAACAAATAACTTCTGCATAAATATGGCAAGCAATTATAATTCAATGAAACAATTGAACATCATCAACAACAATAACAACACGAGGATATAAATGTCCTAAACTGCTCCCCTCGTGCAGTTCTTCGGCTCGTGAACATTATTAAAGTGCTTCTCCTTTGGAGTGGTTGTCGGTTTTCTTCCCAGTAAAGATGGCCTAGGCATAGAAGAAGCGGAAGCTTTGGATGCTGGAGAAGTGACATTCTTCATTCGTTTTCCGACTACCTTGGCTCTTACGATTTTAGGTGATGATTCTTTTATTATACTGAGTCGATCAGGTGTTGCAAGAGAGATTGTTTTCCTCTCGCTTGGCTGCTCTATCCTGCAAGAATGAGCTTGTTAAAGTTAGTCTCAAAATTCTTTTATTACTTGCTAACCTGTGTTTTCCAATAGTAAGACAACTGCTGACCCTCGAGTCCTTGCTACTTGCTTCATACATAATGATGATTTGGTCTTTTTAAAGCTTTCCTTAGATTTCTTGGCTGCTTTATCCTGGATAAATTCGTGTCTTGAAGCTGCAAGTCTGGTTTTCTGCAGCACAGAAACAGTATTTCGCTGGGGAGTTGTAGATTCTTTTTGTTCTGCTGCTGCTTTTGAAGTCTGTGAGCAAGAAGTTCCCCTCCGCCTCTGCTAGTTAGAATGTCAATTAAAATCTTCAAATGAATCTCTGGATAAGCAAACTGTGAGTAAAAAATCTAGACAACCTAGATTTCTTCTCTTCCTAATAGAAAATAGACATACTGGATGATCCTTTTGCGTGCTTCTAATCGGTTCCTTTTCACTGCTTTCATGAGCACAACTAGCACATTCAATTTGCCCAAGGCATTTTTCGTTTCTCTGTAATAAGAAAAACAATAGAAAAGAAAACTGTCAAGTGGTTTATATATAATTCAAAATGAAAAATCATGATATCCTCATTCCTGACACTCACTAGGAATGCGGTCTGATATATCCTCTTTGTTGTTCTTTCTTGAAGAGGTTCAACAAGACGGAGTTTCTTCTCCAAGTTTGCCTCCTTAAGAATTTGTCGCTCCTGCAAGAAGAAATTTTATCAGATGCTACTGAAATTGCTGTCTCCCAAATTTAACTGGTCCAAAATAATTTTGCATACGTCCGTCCTTAGCCGAAAAGGTTTTGGGTTTGTTAGTTTAGGTTTTCCGTAGTTCACTCCTTCGGCACAGTTGACAGTAGCAGTAGAGTTTCCTTTCGATGTCTTAGTTGTTCCTCTAGTGATCTGCTTCATTTCTAAACATTTCAGAGACTGAAACAAAGAGAAAACAGAGATGATATTCCTATAGTAAAGAACCGACCTTTTGTCTGCCTTCAGAAGTTTCTTGCTTGCCAAGAATTTTCTTCGTTTCCATGTGACTAGTATTAGAATTTAGTTTTCTGTAATCAATTTGACAGAAAGCATTGTCGTTAATTGTTAAACAAGGGAGTATATCAAGATATAAACATTAAAAATCACCAAGAGTTCCAAACCTGTGATCGTTGGCAGCTGAAGCAGTTTCCTTTTGATTATGGTTCACGACTCCATTCTTGTTCTCCTTGTCATCAGAAACTGAAACATTTTCCTTTTCATCAGTCTCCATGACATCATCAGGTTCGATCTGCTTCTCTTGTCTTGACTTAACTTGCTGGTCAACACCATTATCTCCTGTATTCCGTTCTTTACTGTGTATGATAGATGTCAAATCACTTCCTGATGCGTCTGATATAGCTTCACATTTATTCTCACTCGATGGAAATTCCCAGGTCTTTTGAGTTTCCAAACACTCTTCGTGCCGATTTCCTTCATTATTCTTTGAAATACCAGATGTGGAGCACACTTCCAGAGAACCATATCTGGGTTTCTCTTCAATATCCATGTCGCTGGAGTCATTTTCAGTCCTGTCACAAGGAGCAGGACCGCAATGAAGCTGAAACTCCTTTTGCTCATTCTTTTTCTTCGAACATTTTGAAGTTTTAGTTTCCTTGTCCGGGCAATTTCGAGGATGCAAAGAATCATAGACCCGGCTTTTAATCTCTCGTCCTCTAAATCTTTTTCTCGAAGTATCCACGAGAAACGATTTGTTAGAATCCGATATATGTTTCTTCCCACTAGTGATTTCAAGCTTTTTCATCCCTAGACATAATTTTCTCATACTAGCACTCAATTCTGTCGATTTCTTCAAGTTCATCCTCACTGTTTTCTTTGGTGAGTGAAAAACCAGAGCTTTTGCCACCGTTCTATTCTTTGGCGCTGCAAGTGCGGTTGGTTTTGGGTTCGTAACACTTCGAAATGTCCCCAAATTTGAGAGGCCTTTCTTAATCTGTGGAGTAAAAGCCTTAGTGGCTACATACGATTGTTTTTCCTTCTTCTTTGGGGTTTCACACTGCTTAAAAAGAGGTCTTCCCTTCACTTTTCCACCAACCATCTTTTGAGAAATTGAAGAAACCAGAGCCAATCTTGATAATCTAGACTTTGAAGATTTCGTGGGAACTGTAAGCGGGCATTTCGCATTCTTACTGCCAAACAAACATACGTTCTCATTTCAAAGAAAAACACGCTAATAACAGAAAAACAAAAACTGAAATTCATCAATAGCGTTAGTATATTTACCTTAAATCCTTCCTGTACAGGGCTTTTTTAAGATGAACATTCGGACTTCTTGCTGCCATAACCTGTTTTGGAATCCATTATTCTCATGTGTCAATTGATCTACCACAAAAATCAGTATCAATTTCGAGAAAAAATAATATATGTACAGAATTTTAACTAACCCGAAGAACAAAATTCTTGTAGATCGCTTCAGAATCCATCTCTTCTTCATGCTTCTGATCGCAACCTTAGAGAAAAATTTAGAGAACTTCAATTTACAATTCAAGAAACTAGGTTTAAGTTCCAGCATTAAAATTGCTGCTTCGTTGTTTTAGTACAAACAAAGCTTTGAATTAGCATGCAAAGGAAACTAAAGAATTTTCAATTTACAATTTGATAAACTAGTTTCAAACTTCCAGTTCAATAATTACGATTGCTACAATGTTGTTTCAAACAAACAGAGCCTTGAATAAGAATGAAAATGAATTCACAATTTCATAAACTAGGTTCAAGTTCAAGCATTAAACTTGCTACCGTGTCATTTCATATAAACAGAGGAATTGCAAGTGAACACTAAATGCATGGAAGAGTAAAAACAGACCGATACGGACGCAGAACCAGTAACGGTCGTCGGGGCGATTGTGATCTGATTTGGCTAGGTCGACGAACTTCGGAGCTTCGATCTTCTCGTAAAAGTCATCTCCGAGGGATTCTCCACCGTTGATCTGATTCTCGTCATCCATTTCGTAAGCAAAGAGAGAGACGTGTGAGGGTTTAGAGAAGGAGCGTTTAGTGTCAGAGTGGTTTTGTGATATGAAAAGGAAGATGAATTGGTGAGGTAACTGAAAGAGTTTTAAATCCCTGTAACTAGCCGTTGGACAAAAGGTCTTCGTTTATTTGGACATTTTTTTTGTCTAAAAAATTCCACATACGATTCCTTCCAGGGGTCTTTTCTAAATTTTGTGTGGTGTTGTGTCCGAAATCGAAATTTTATAATTTTTGCAGGGAATTATCACATTAGTCCTTATAGATTGTATTATTAACAATCAATTCAATACATAAATTTTTGTTTAAATTAATTAATATTATATAATTATTATATATTTTTAATTATTAAATTCTGTTGATTTTGTAAATTTTGGTTTATTGTAATAAGAATATAAAATATATGACAATGCAGCACACGATAATTCATAAAAAAAAAAAAATTATATTTTTAATATTATTTTTTATTATTTTAATTTGACAACAAAAAAATAAAATTTCCTTAAAAAACACGTTAGAAAATAAAATGACGATTTGACAATGGTACCCTCGATGTGACCTAATGAACCCTAATCTTTCATCAGAATACCGAAAGTAGAACTCAGTTTCTCTCTCGACAACAAATGGTCTCCCTCTATTGTCCGTTTCGATCTTCTCTTGTCAAGTTCTGATCTTTATCCCCTCTTCCCAAGTTTCAAGGCCAGTATATTGTTCGCGTATATGTAGTCATATGTATATGCAATGTTTGGGTTGAACTTTTGGATCTTAGCAGTCTGAGAAGTTATGTTCTATTGATTTCTGGTTGCTATCTCTGTTTAGATTTTGTCTCCTTGTATACCCTTTTTGTAATTTGCTTTCGGTTTTTATGTTTCTGGATATATATTTGTGGGTTTGCTGTGAAAGCTGATAAAAATGCCTTGTTTTGATGCATTGAAGTGTGAAAGTTTTCCTTTCGAGATTTGCTTTGTGAACTCATAGAGAATTGGTTTGTGGTCAAAAATTAGATTTTAATGTTCGCCTTATATTTGTGTCACTCCCACTTAAGAAAACAAAGGTTAGTGTATGTTGGTAGTAAGTAGTTTAATTTGTTCTCTATTTCTTTACTTTTAGAAAAGAAATAAAATAAAGCAATTCTTAGCAAACCAGAAGAGGAAAAAAGTTGGCGAGTATATGATGTTGATGTTAAGCTAAATTCCTACCATTTCATTGTTTTTTTTAATTTTTTTAACAGCCCATATTAAGTTTAACAAGATTTTTGACTGGGTATATTTGTATTTAATATTTATTTTTCTACAGACTATAAAACAGTTTAACTAAGAAACCATTTTCTATATTATCTTGATTGTTAATGTGAGCTAGTAGTTATCTGGGGAATACTTTGTTTCTTCCTGGAATGAAAGGAATATTTTCTTTTATATGACTTTGAACGTTGTTTGTTGGCTTCTTGCAGGCTTTTTTCGATGTTCATTCTGAATGAAATTCTTGTCTACTAGTCCAATAACGGTTATCATCCCTAAGATTTTGCCAACTCTGGTGGAAATATGTTGAACAACTGGATGGTACATTAAAGAGGTGGACTTCTGGATTTCTATTATATATCCGAATGGAGGACCACACTTTTGTGGTCGGGCAAGAATTCCCTGATGTCAGGGCCTTCAGGAATGCAATTAAAGAAGCTGCCATTGCACAACACTTTGAGCTTCGTATTATCAAAAGTGACTTGATTCGCTACTTTGCAAAGTGTGCTACTGAAGGTTGTCCATGGCGCATTCGTGCAGTGAAGCTTCCTAATGTCCCAACTTTTACCATAAGAAGTATGGAAGGGACACACACTTGCGGAAAGAATGCACAAAACGGGCACCATCAAGCTTCTGTAGATTGGATTGTGAGCTTTATTGAGGAAAGATTGCGAGATAATATAAATTACAAGCCGAAGGATATATTGCATGACATTCACAAACAGTATGGGATCACAATACCGTATAAGCAAGCTTGGCGTGCAAAAGAAAGGGGGCTTGCAGCAATTTATGGTTCGTCCGAAGAAGGATATTGCCTTCTACCATCATTCTGTGAGCAAATAAAGAGAATCAACCCTGGAAGTATTGCAGAGGTTTTTACTACTGGTGCAGATAATCGGTTCCAGCGGCTCTTTGTTTCTTTTTATGCGTCAGCATATGGTTTTCTGAATGGTTGCATACCCATTGTCAGCCTTGGTGGAATCCAGCTGAAAAGCAAATACCTTGGTACCTTACTTTCGGCCACTTCTTTTGATGCTGATGGTGGATTGTTTCCAGTTGCATTTGGTGTTGTTGATGTAGAAAATGATGATAGCTGGATGTGGTTCTTGTCAGAGTTTCATAAGGCCTTAGGGATGAATGCTGAGAATATACTGCAGCTCACCTTTTTATCAAATGGACAGAAAGGCATTGTAGATGCAGTAAGGAGAAAATTTCCAAATTCGTCTCAAGCATTTTGTATTCGCCACTTGAGTGAAAGCATTGGCAAAGAATTCAAAAACTCAAGGCTCATCCATCTTCTTTGGAAAGCTGCGTATGCTACAACCAGTATTGCTTTTAAAGAAAGAATGGCTGAAATAGAGGATGTCTCTTCTGAAGCTGCAAAGTGGATACAACAATTTCCACCTTCTTGGTGGGCATTAGTGCATTTTGAAGGGACACGATATGGTCATCTTGCTTCAAATATTGAGGAGTTTAATAGATGGATTCTTGAAGTGCGGGAGTTACCCATAATCCAGGTGATTGAGCGAATTCAGAGTAAAATAATGTCTGAATTTGAAGCCCGGCGAATAAAAAGCAGTTCTTGGTTTTCTGTACTTGCACCGTCTGCTGAGAAGCGTATGATAGAAGCTATCAACCATGCTTCCATGTATCAAGTCCTTAGATCAGATGAAGTAGAATTTGAAGTTCTATCAGCTGAGCGATCAGACATTGTGAATATTGGGACTCATTGTTGCTCCTGCCGCGATTGGCAACTTTATGGAATACCGTGTTCACATGCTGTTGCTGCACTCATCTCATGTCGAAAAGATGTGTATGCCTTCACAGAGAAGTGTTTTACTGTTGCTAGTTATCGTGAAACATACACAGAAGAGATACATCCCTTCCCTGCCAGAATTGAATGGAGAAAGATGGGTGAAGGAACTGATGATGACACTCAAGTTGTGCAGCCTCCCAAGTGTCGCCGACCACCAGGACGCCCTGAAAAGAAACGAATATGTGTTGAGGATCTTAATCGTGAAAAACATACAGTGCATTGTAGCCGTTGTAACCAAACTGGCCATTACAAGACAACGTGCAAAGCAGAGACTGTGAAGAGTATTGAACAGTTTTAGGTATCTAACTTTATACCCTGTAGATTATTTGAATATTTTAGTTCTCTTAGTCAATTAGAATAGTGTAGCCAGTGCTATGTTTAGGGAATACTTGTAAAATATGAAATATCTACTCTATATTAGAATGTAAGTTAGAAAAAACTTCTGAGGAATAGTAGATATGTTGTTTATCAGTACGTTTAAGGTTGGGAAGGGGCAGTAGTATTTAGCATCTTAACACCATTTGCTGGGCCTGCAATGTAGCTGTTGTCTGTACTCTGGTTATAAAACAAGGATGTTCAGCCTACAGGGTTGATTCTGTAGATATTACTGATTTGATTTATGATTTTGGTTCATATTTAGTCTCAGCTTGATATAGCTTTACTATTTGAAACGACTTTTTTAGCACCAAAAGTCTTTTTTTAAGTTCTTTTTGCATTATTTCGTTACAGTTAGACAGAAGTTTATAGATGACTGATTGACAAATCAGTGTGAGAAAGACTTAAATTTTCAACTTTTGGGAGCAGAGATAATTACCTGAAATATTTTTAATTTATATTAAAAATAACAGTTTTCTTAATTATGCTTGACAATCAAATAATCAATAATTTTACAAAAATATTATTTATAAAAATTTTATTAACTTAAAGTATAACGTTAGCATAAAAATTTTTTATACAAATTATTAATAGCTTCAATTCTAACTTGATTCATATCATTCGTTATCATTAATTACATTGACTTTGTATTTTTATGAACTACTATCATTATATCTCATCAATTTATTCATATCAAAAAGTTATACCCTCTTAACAGTACTGTTAATCTTAATACAAAATCTACTTGAAAAGTTCCATCTAACGTATCTTCTGTTGGTCCTGTCCTTTTTGCACTCATGATCAGGTGACAATTGTCTTACGAGATCATATGTTCAGATGATAAAGCGTTTTCTATTGCCTTTGTTTGCACCCGTGGCATTTTTGTTATTCAGTTCAGTGAGAAAAGAACTGGAATGCAGCTGAGCAGTATCAAGATTGAAGAAATTATGCAGCAAAACAACTCACGCAGGAGCTTATTCACTTCATTATCAGGAAATGCAACCGGCAATTTTACAAGCCAAGGACATAAACTTGCGACACCTCTGCATCTTCAAACCACGCCATTTCCCCATTAAACTGTAATTGCTTGCACTTTATGTAAAAAAATACGACGGCAGAAGTTAAACGTCTCCCTAACTACAAACTTCCCTGCCTACAAATGAACAGTGCTTTTAACAATATTTTTGTTTCAAATTTAAGGGGAAACACAGTTCCAGCAGTTATCCAGGATAAGAAAGCTAGTGGTCCATTCCTAATATAAATTTTTTGGTCAGAGTTTTTTGAATTGCCCCAGTGCCAAAACTACAGCATACAAGAAGCAGTTTGGTAGAAAGAGGAGGCAGGACTGGCCAGATACCACGATCACTTGTATAATTGCTTGAATCTTTTGCAGGCTTCCAAAATATTCTCTCTGTGGCCAAAGGCACTAACCCGAACAAAACCTTCACCACCAGGTCCAAAACCACTGCCTGGTGTGGTAACCACATGAGTCTTCTCAAGAATCTCACTAAACACATTCCATGAACTTCGGCCAGGGAACTGTACCCACACATATGGTGCATTCCTCCCTCCATACACTTTAAAGCCAAGTGAATTAAAGGTTTCCACAATGATATCTGTGTTTTCTTTGTAGAAACCAACCACTTCGTGCATTGCCTGCAATTGTTTTAAAAGCATATAGCTGTAAGTGCCAAAATTCACAACAAAGTATGCTCTTTGTTTTCTTTCACGATGGTTAAAATTGCTTAATGAAACTAAATTACACTCACCTTAAGGCCTTCAGGTGAAAGGCATGCCAAACCACCTGCTTGGGAAATAGTGGATGCACCATTAAAGCAAGTACAAACAATTCGGTTGAAGTCCTTTGCGACAGGGAATCCATCTGAAAATAAAAGCTCTTTGGGAACCACACTCCAACCAAGACGAACTCCAGTGAACCCAGCATACTTGCTAAATGATGATGTCTCAAGTGCAACCTGCATACGAACATTAGCTTGTTTGTTAATATTTAGTATCATTTGCAGTGCACACACACTTAAGATGCTATGAATGATAAAAGAAAATGACATCTAAAATGCACTGAAAAACCATCTCTATGAAACGTCTAAGCATCCAAGTTTCTGGAGTTGAGAAATACAATACAAGTTTCCAACTACCCTACCATTACATGTAACGTTGAGGATTACTTGAAATCAGGTGTGGCTATCTTATAAGTTCACACAATAGAACTCAAAGTCAATTAGAATGGAGATTGGTAGTGTAATTAATGACACTTCTAAGATTATTCAACTGACATGACTGTTAAATTCATTATCATTGAAACATTGTATCGCATCGTGAAGAATTAGCCAAGGAGATAAGACAATTGCAGCATCACGACTCAAAAATGTAAGGATCAACTCTAGAATTACCTCTTTGGCTCCTGGAATTTCAAAGATTGAGCGTGGATTATCATCTGACATATACATGGCATAAGCAGAATCATACACTATGATAGACCCATTGTCCTTGGCAAACTGAACCAATCGAGTCAGCTGTTCCCTTGTTGCCGCAGCACCGGTAGGATTATTTGGTGAGCAAAAGAATATGATATCTGTTCGAGCAACGGCCAATAAATCAGGAAAGAAACCATTCTCTGGAGTACACCTCATGTATTCTATGTTTCCATACTTCTCAACATCCTTCTGAAACAATCCAGTCTGGCCCATAATGACACCTGAGTCTACATAAGCCTGCACATTGAAAAGAAAAGCTCCAATGTTGAAAGTCAAGCTAACTTAATAGATTATGAAAACCCAAAGGGAGCACAATAAATAAGTCATTTAGATCTTGTACTTTTTCAAGGGAAAACATTGAATCACTTGACAGCATGGACAACCACATGTTCAAGTACCCACAGTTAAACTGATTTAATAAAAGGGAGCCATATGCCAATGTGCATTAATTACCATGAAAACCTGTAAGAACATATTTTTAGCCGAAAGTTCTATGACAGAATTAAACCATCAAGTTTCAAGACCAACTGGATCTTATCATTTGTTTATAAGAAAGTGTAAATGATTAAACGAAAAAAGTGAACACATTATGAAGACAAAAGATTAAAATCAATTGCATTTCATTAAAAGTTAGATTACCGGGTATGATGGATCTTGCACTGCCATAGTAACATCAGAACCAAAAACAATCTGCCACAAAGTGAAAAGAAAGACAACTTCATTAATTTTTGAACTCAATGATAAATCACCAATCTTTTTAAGACTTTAAGCAAACTTGCATCTGTCAAGGTGAAAAACCTTGAGGAGATGATGATGATAAAAGGAGATACCAATGTAAAAATCCCAAAACTGTGACATTAAATCTTAACAAACCTGAAGGCGGGATATGTCACATTTTGCACCATCTGAAACAAATATATCATCTTCCTCTATGCCAAGATCCCTATAAAATGTTGAAGC
>JAWDEX010000015.1:1858824-1875139 GCA_035221805.1 Trichilia hirta | reverse complement strand
GAAGCCGAACATTTGGACTCCTTGCTGCCATAACCTGTTGTGGAGTTCATTATTCTCACGTGTCAATAAATCCACACATAAATCAGCATCAATTTCGGGAGAAAATAAAATGTGTAAAAGAACTTTTAACTAACCCGAAGAACAAAATTCTTGTAGATCGCTTCAGAATCCATCTCTTCTTCATGCTTCTGATCACAACCTAAGAGAACAATTTAGAGAACTTTCAATGCACAATTCCAGAAACTAGGTTCAAGTTCCAATCACTAAAATTGCTGCTACCAGCAAACAGAGCTTTGGATTAGCATGAAAAGGAAATTAAAGAAATTTCAATTCACAATTTTGATGAACTAGGTTCAACTTCCACTTCATTATGTTTGCTACGACATCGTTTCAAAGAAACAGAGCTTTGAATTTGCATGAAAATGACTTCACAATTTCATAAACTAGGATCAAGTTCAAGCATTAAAATTGCTACTATGTAGTTTCCTATAAACAGAGGATTGCAAGTGAATGCGAGGAAGAGTAAAAACAGACCGACACGGAGGCAGAACCAGTGACGGTCGTCGTTGTCGGAGCGATAGTGATCGAGTTTGGCGAGGTCGACAAACTTCGGCGCTTCGATCTTCTCGTAAAAGTCGTCTCCGATCGATTCTCCGCCGTTGTTCTTAATCTCTTCATCCATTCTGCAAGTAAGAGAGAGAGCGGTGTGATTAGAGAAGGAGTGGCCTTGTGGGATGAAGAAGAAGATGAAATGGTGAGGTAACTGAGAGGATTTTTAAATCTCTGCAACTAGCCGTTGGAGGAAAGGGTTTTATTTATTTGGACATTATTTTTTCTTTTTGTCGGAAAAATTGCACATACGATTCCTTCACGGGTGGGGCGTTTTCTAAATTTTGGGGGGTCTAATTTTTGTACGGGAAATTATCAAATTAGTTCATATAGATTATGCTAATTGCAATAAGATCCTACAATCCTATTAATTATATGTAATACTATTCTGTTTAATTTTGTAAAATTTTACTTGTATTTTAATTTAAAATTAAAAAGTTACAAAATAAAAGAGATAACTATATTTTGGTCCCGAGGTTTGTTGAGACAACAAATCAAGAAGCACTTTGTACAAAACAACGAATCAGTTTCTGCCATTACTATCCGTTAACAAATTAAAGGATAAAATTAACTTCGTATTTATCAATATTATTAAGTTCAACTATAAGTTTACGAAGCAAAAATATCCTATATTAAAATAATAAAAAATAAATAAGTAAAATAAATTTATAATTTTAATGTTTTAAAATTTTAAATTATAAGTAGTATTCAAATTTATAAATATATTTACTCATTTAATTTTTGTATATTTTTTTCTAATTTATGTACATATTTTTTAAATTTTAACAAATAATATTAGAGTCAATAGTTTAAAAGAATTGTGTGTATAAAAATAATAGTATATTCTTGTGATTACTGTCTCATAAAGAATGATAAAAATTATGTACTCATAAGTAGCTCAAGAAAAATAGTCTAAAAAGAGTGGGGTAGTTGATAAGTGGTATCAAAACTGACGATTTGAAAAAATTGTGAGTATTAAAACGGTGATATATTTTCGTGATTATTATTCTTATAAAGAATAATAAGAGCTGTAAACTCCTAAATAGTCAAAGAAAAATAACTTAAAGAGAGTGGGTTAGTCTGAGTTCTAATAATTGATATAAGAGCTGATAATTTAAAAAGATTATAAACACGAAGACGGGGTGTATTCTTATAATTATTGCCCCACGAAAAATAATAAGAGGTGTGGACCTTACCCCAAAAGAGTAGATTAGTATAATATAAAATAAAATGCCCGTGATCCTAACAAACACCTGTAACCGTAAAACGAGCACCCCTGAATGAACAAACACATAAGCCGATTGACATAAAAACGTTGCCGTATCCCTCACTCCAGTCTCACCATTCCCATTAGACTCAGTCACTCAGATGACATCGTCCATCAACCCCCACCCATATCCAAGTTCCAAAACAGCCATAATTCGTGCAGTCACAGCCTAACTCACATGCTGCTCCACCGATTATCTCTCGGCCAAAAATCGATCTGCTATGATTTAGTTCTGAAGGTGAGGTTTCTTCTTTGCTAGAAATTTTTCAAGCAAGAGACATTAGAAATAAGAAATTGGGTTATATTTAGTATATTTGGCGAGATGGTACACTCGATTGGGAGGTTTTGGTTGGTGTTTCTGTTTCTAAATAATTGCAGATTGCATGTTGTTGCAAAATCCGAGTAAATTTATGCTGTTGCTAAATCAGTGGATTTGCAGCAGCTTGTTTGAATTCCGACTGACGAATCAGACGAGATTCCTTCTGTGGATTTATGATGTATGGTGTTTAAATTCTCAAGGAAGAAATAGACGAGATTGTTGTAGTAAGAGTGTTTGAATTTGAATTCTAGTAAATGAGAGAATCAGTAGTTGCAAGGGTATTTAAATTCCAGCAGAAATTGTGGATTAGTTTGTTGCAAATTTTAAAGAACGATACCGTTGATTGTAAAGTTTTAAAAGGGCCAAAAAAAAATTAATTGGAAACTTTTTTGGGGACAGAGTGACGGTAACGACTGATTTGTGGTTTTGAACTCGTTGAATGAAATATTGTTAATTTATTTTAAAAATGATATTTATTGATGCAAGATCAACTAGGAAAATAAATTGTAATACAAAATCTACTTGAAAAATTATATCTAACATATTTTCTAGTGGTTCTGTCTGCTGGATGCTCATGATCAGCCGAAATGTTAAGTGAAAGAGTTTTCTATTGCTTCTATTTTGACTTGTGGTGTTTTTGCGATTCAATTCCGTCGAAAATGGACTGGAATGAAACGGTGCAGTAACAAGATTGAAGAAATATACAGCAAAACAACTCATGCAGGAGCTTATTCACTTCGTTATCAGGAAATGCAACTGACATTTTCACAATACCATGGAAATGGTGTCGCATCTCCAAACCACAACATTTCCCCATTCAACTGAGATTGCTTGCACTTATATCCAAAAAACCAACTGCAGAAGTTCAACATTTCCGTGACTAGAAACTTTCACAGTCTACAAAGTTAAAATGATTTTAACTAATTTTTTTTTTTCAAATTTAGGGGAAACACAATTACAACAATTATAAAGGAGAAGAAAGCTAGTAGTCCATGACTAATATCACAGTTACTACTGGAATGATGATTTTGAATTTTGTCGAAGTATTTTGAATTGCTCCAGAACCAAAACTACAGGATACACAGAGCAGTTTGGTCGAAAAACGAGGCAGCACTGGTTAGATACCCCGATCACTTGTATAATTGCTGGAATCTTTTGCAGGCTTCTAAAACATTTTCTCTGTGACCAAAGGCACTAACCCTAACAAAACCTTCACCACTGGGTCCAAAACCACTGCCAGGTGTGGTAACCACATGAGTCTTGTCAAGAATTTCGCTAAACACATCCCATGAACTTCGGCCAGGGAACCGTACCCACACATATGGTGCATTCCTCCCTCCATACACTGTAAAGCCAAGTGAATTAAAGGTCTCCACAATGATATCTGTGTTCTCCTTGTAGAAACCAATCACTTCATGCATTGCCTGCAATTGTTTTAAAACCATCAAGCTGTAAGTGCTGAAATTCACAACAAAGTGTGCTCTCTTTCATAAAAGTCTATAATTGCTTAAAGAATCTGAATTACACTAACCTTAAGGCCTTCAGGTGAAAGACAGGCCAAACCACCAGATTGGGAAATAGTGGATGCACCATTAAAGCAAGTACAAACAATTCGGTTGAAGTCCTTTGCTACAGGGAATCCATCTGAAAATAAAAGCTCTTTGGGAACCACAGTCCAACCAAGACGAACTCCAGTGAACCCAGCATACTTGCTAAATGAAGATGTCTCAAGTGCAACCTGCATATCAACATTAGCTTGTATGTGATTCTAAGACAGTGAGACTGAAATGACTTCATGCACCATGCAGATACACTTAAGAGGTTATGAATGAGGAAAGAAAATGACACGTAAAATACACTCAAAAACCATCTCTATGGAACGTCTAAGCATCCAAGATTTTGGAGTTGAGAAATATAATACAAGTTTCCAACTACCCTACCATTACATGTAACCTTGAAGATTATTTGAAATCAGGAGCGGCTATCATATGAGTTCACTAATAGAACTCAATGTCAATTGGAATGGAGAGCGGTAGCGTAATCAAGAACACTTTCAAGATTATTCAACCAACAAGCATTCTAAGACAGAGTGTTAAATTCATTCTCATTCGAACATTGTATCACATCACGAAGAATTAGCCAAAGAAGATAAGATAACTGCACCATAGCAACTCAAAAAAGTAAGGGCCAACTCCAGAATTACCTCTTTGGCTCCAGGAATTTCAAAGATGGAGCGTGGATTATCGTCTGACATATACATGGCATAAGCAGAATCATAAACTATGATAGACCCATTGCCCTTGGCAAACTGAACCAATCGAGTCAGCTGTTCCCTTGTTGCAGAAGCACCAGTAGGATTATTCGGTGAGCAAAAGAATATGATATCTGTTTGACGAACAGTCGATAAATCGGGAAAGAAACCATTCTCTGGAGTACACCTCATGTATTCTATGTTTCCATACTTCTCAACATCCTTTTGAAACAATCCAGTCTGGCCCATAATGACACTTGAGTCTACATAAGCCTTTACATTGAAAAGAAAAGCTCCAATGTTGTGAGTGTCTCATTAGAATAATACAACAACGCCACTGACTAAGGCAATGTAAATATTTCTTTTTCCCCTCTCCTTTGATTTCTTCATGTTTTCATCCAGTTCAATTGCAAAATGATAAACTCTCAAAGTTTGTTTATGTTTATAATTGTTTATCCAACATAACAGAAGTAGATAACATACCTACCCAACAAGAAGCTTGGATCATTTTGTTTACTCTGGTAAATGCCTGATAAGTAGTAGTTACTGTAGTGCATGAGACTTATGCAATAACAGTTTTCCTATCCAGAATTGGAGTTGCCTAAGTTTTTGCGCCTAATGAAAGTCAGGCTAACCCAATAGATTATGAAAACCAAAAGGGAGCACAATAAATAAGCCAATTAGATCTTGAACATTTTCAAGCGAAAACATTGAATCATCCAAAGTGAACCGATAATAAATGGTAGCCATATGTCAATGTGCCGTAATTACCATGAATATCCATAGAAACATAATTTTAGCCAAAAGTTCTATGACAGAAATAAACCATCAAGTTTCAAGACTGACACAATCTTATCATTTTTTTTATTTGAAAGCGTAAATGATTAAATGAAAAAAGTGAACACATTGACGTGACAGAAGATCAAAATCAATTGTACTTCCTTAAAAATTGGATTACCGGGTATGATGGATCTTGCACTGCAATAGTGACATCAGAACCGAAAACAATCTGCCACAAAGTGTAAAGAAAGACAACTTCATTAACTTTTGAACGTCATGATAAATCACCAGACTTTTTCAACTTTAAGCAAAATGCCGTCTATCAAGGTGAAAAACCTTTAGATACAAAAAAGAAAAATAATAACAATAATAATACAAGGAGATACCCATGTGAAAATCCCAAAACTGTAACTTTAATCTTAACAAACCTGAAGGCGAGATATGTCACATTTTGCACCATCTGAAACAAATATATCATCTTCCTCTATGCCAAGATCCCTATAAAATGTTGAAGCAATTGCAGCTCTCAGTGTCTGCATAGATTAACAATTACTGTTGTTCATTAACTATGATAAAGCTCATAATTATTTATAAAAACCCTAAATGATTTCAGAAAAAAAATATTTCTCAAATGCAGTGTGAAAAATGAGAACATGAGGAGTTTCAACATGTTTTCAGGACAAAGCTAAATGAAAAATAAAAATATAGCTTCAAAATTGCATCCCTTTTTCTGATAATCGGAAGCCAAAAATATAAAATTAAATTGTGAAAATTTAACAATGTTGTTCTCAATTAAAAATGAAAATTCCCACATACTTTTTCACCTTGTTCTGGTCCATAACCAGTATAACCAGCTCGTGTAGACATATCATAAGATCTCTGCCAAAGTAAAAAAAGTTCAAGCAAGCATAAGGAGGATTGAATACATAAATAGAGACTGCATAAATATAGACCGCAAAAACATAATCACGATAAAACATCACTTTTATCTGGTACCTTTGCCATGGCAGAAGTTATAACTTCTGGAATGGGCTCAGTAGTGTCACCAATTCCAAGGCTTATCACTTGAGCATCTGGGTATTTCAGCATGTGGGCAGACCTTCTTCTAGCAATCTATTTTAAGCAACATATGGGAAAAAAAAATTAAAAATTACCACACATGTCAAAATTTTTGTCCAATGCTCTATCAAGATATTATAAACTAAAAAATAAATTAGAGATGTCAGTTGGTTAACACTGCAAACAAATTAGACATCCAAAGACAAATAAATACAACTACTAATAACATATCAATAAAAACATTGTCAAAAGAAACAGAGGAGCACAACTACAGACCTCAGGAAAGAGGTATCCTGCTTGAAGTTTGGCCAAGTTTCCATTACGAGAGACCTTTGTCTTGTATGCTTCATAACCAAACCAGAAATATCTCAGATTTATCAAACTTTGTTAACAGAAGGGAAAAAAACCAATGAATACTTCCACTAAAATGGCTCTCCCAAGAGAACGTGACAGTTCAACCTTTTTCTTTGTGTCAATTTCAAATGATTCTTTTTTCTTACATTTGCAAACAAAATCTTTTAACACCATCAATAATGATTAGTTCACTTTTAAAATAAAGCGAGAAAAACAGAAGTGCAAATACCAGTGACAAGTTATAAAAGAGAGAGTAATTTGTATGTCTAAATATTTGCTTCAGGAGCAAACTCACCTTTTAATCAACAAAGTATAATCTACATAAAGCAGCTGGGATATACATCAATAAAATGAATCTTGTTCCATTCCAATTGAATCAATTCAAGGGAAATCCATTCGTCTTTAAACCATTTATTTTATTGACATTTATCAAATCCAATACCAACAGACCAAATAATAATTATTACAGATTCCAATTTTTATTCCAAATTTTTCCATCCCAAGAGATGTGATTTTCATCAAATTGGACAATAATATATCCTACGCAAAAAGTTGGCTTTACCCCATCAATAGCAAAAACAAATGAGGTAAATCGACAATGCTAGACTCTACAACGAACTCTAATTACAGTAATTAGTCTTCATACAGAACTTCGAATTTCAAAACATAGCGAAATCTCCAACATCCATCAAACACATTAAAATGAACATAAGAATAAATAAGTGCATCATTCAAATACGAATTTTGATAAAAAGTAAGCACCAATCTTCTCTTCCTGAGGCGTGGCAATGCATTTACATATAACAATGCTTTTCGTTTGAAGCAAAACATTCTGTCTTCTGCAACATTTCACAAAAAAAAGTGAAGAATCAATAAATTGAACTCATTTGAAGAAAAGGAAGATGTTTACTTCCTGGGAAAACTGAAGGAAAAAAATATCTAGAACCCATGAAATAAAAAATACCTTAATTCCTATACAACGTTCGTTTCATTTCCAATCATTTCCCACAAACCAAACAGAACCTTCAGAAATAAACCAGAATAATAATAATAATAATAATAATAATACCTTGAATTGAAGTTGGCCGGGGCTAAAAATGTAGATGAAGATGAAGAAGAAGAAATCATCGAAGCTGAAAGGTTCTGAGTTGACATATTTGAAGAGTATAAAGAAGCAGAAACAATCACAGCTTGTGCGCCTGTCACTGAGTACCAGATACACTACAACAAAACCCTAATGGTGGCCGGACTCTGAAGTCAGAGATAGCCTGTGATCTTGACACGTCATATGGGTAGACGATCCGGCGGCATGAATTGGGACTCGGCTACGTAACGTTGCACCAAGCAAAATTAACCGTTGGATTTCATCTAATGAAATCCATCAGTGTATACGAATTGAAAACAAAATGACTTGATCAACCATTTTCAGCTTTCTACTTCATCCTCCTTACTCAAATCTCTCTTTCTCCTCTAAACGAACTAAAAACAACTGGATGAACCAAAATCTTCCAAATCCAGTTGAGAGGCAATGTTTAGTTAGTTTTATCCATTTTTACAAATGCTTGATTAAATTATTTTTCACTTACTTGTGTTTCGTACCTTATATTTGTGCGCGACTCTCTTATAGTGAGAAACTTGTTACGTGTGATATGGCAGCTATTTCGTCATTATTATTATTATTACTACTGTTATTGTTGCTCTATAGTACTTACATTTAATATTAATGTTCTGTTGAGCTATAAAGAAATAAAATGGGGAAGTGTGAAGCTCCTTTAGTTAGTCTCGTGTAATTAACAGAGGAAACCACAAAACTTTGAGTTAGTCACCCAGATGTTTCTAGTAGGAGAAGGTATGGTATGGGGTTATTTTGTAGTATCTTACTTGATGTCATTTCTTATAACTTGAGTTTGCATTGAACATCTTATTTTTAACTTTCTTTATTTCCTTGAAACTTGTGACTGTATCAAATTTTTAACTTTCTTTATTTTACTTGAAACTTGTGACTGTATCAATTTTCAGCGTTCAAATTACTGGTAGAAGTTCCGCGTTACAGCACTGCTAAATATTGTTTGAGGGTATCCCTATTTATTGTTTGATATTTTGTTATTGTCAGCAGTTGGCCTTTAGATTTCTTGGACATTTTAAATTTTTGCTTTGGCTCTTCTATAAGAATAGCCGGTTTATGAATTCCTGGAATAGAACATTTTTTGTGTATGACCTTTTTAATTGTTAATTTCTTTTCTTTAAAATATTAACATATATGGTTTTCATGTAACTGGAAGATCATTCCTTTAGTTGCCTACAACGCATGGTAAATGTCCTATTAAATTTTCTGATGGAACTGTAAGAACTTCATATCTTTTAACGTAATAAAAACCATGACTTTCATTGCATCGTTTATGAGCATAATTTCACAGGTGGAAAATTCTGACAATGTTCATACGCATTCTCATGTGTAGATTCTTACAGTTTTCATGCCCACTCTTATTATTAAACAAAACTAGAACATTATTATTTACAAATTTAAATTTTCTGATGGAACTTTAAGAACTTCATATCTTTTAACGTAATAAAAACCATGACCTTCATTGCATCGTTTATGAGCATAATTTCACAGGTGAAAAATTCTGGCAATGTTCGTACGCATTCTCATGTGTAGATTCTTACAGTTTCCATGCCCACTCTTATTATTAAACAAAACTAGAACATTATTATTTACAAATCATACTTCTTTTTCGCATCGCAATGCAAACGGAATATTTATAGTTCCACCACCAACTTGGAAGAGGAGAGGTAAACTCTCACTGTTGTCGGATGTCTCTGTAGTTTGGATGTGATTCAATATTTAGTTCCTTGTTTCGCAGAGAAAGTTTTCTATTTTCTTCACATATTTCCCACTTAGAAAATGGATATTTGGCTTACTTCACAATCAGTGACTCTGTTTATGTATGTTTGCAGGTTGGTGTAAGGTTTTGGTTTTGTCATATAAACTGTCAGTTGCTACTTGTCTTTTTTAATGTGCAACGATTTCAGTTTAGCTTCAATTTTGAGTGCTGGAAGAAACTGTAGTTGCTTGAAACCACTGCCACGATAGCCAATTCTGACATTGCTCAACATGGTTTATTATTGAATTGTTTTCTTGCCATTAGAATTGGAAATTCCTGAACAGTTATAATATAATTTTCTTGTTGACTTGCTATGTTGTTGGATTTTCCCTTTGCTCCGCTTTACTAATCGCCTTGTTATTTAACTTCAGCACAAATATATATTTCTGTTGTTTAAATTACGATCAAATATATTACCCATCAAACTCCAAAAAAGATAGGAGCAGCTGTTTTCACAAAAAATGGAATGGTCCACTCCAATCAATTGACAAGCAATGGAAAATGTATAAGACATTTAAGATGAACTCATTATTAAATAGGATGTGATCCAAAATTACATCTGATATCCCTTCAGTGGAACATCTTCATTCAGTAAAAAGGACCAAAATATAAGTAATGTAGTCTCAAGACCAAAACTCAATCTTCTTTGGTATTTTTAACCTGGCTTTTGTCTTTGAACATTTCTTTGCAGTAACAGTGTCGGTAAAATTTCATTTTCAATTATATTTTATAACTACGCAGCCCACAATGATGTAATAGAATTGAAAAATGATATTATTTATATAATATAAATGAATAATTTTCTCCCTGCTATCATAATTCATAATAAACAATGGAGCGGTAAACTAACAGTTTAAGGATAACCCATCATTTTTAGTGCTAAAAAGAAAGGCAAGAGATGCATCAACCTCTAGACAAGCAAAATGCAAGAGATTTATGGAGAAAATATGTTTGATAACTTTATTTTCAAAAATTAATATTCAAGAATTCGTTGAACTAATTTCACTTTTTAAAATTATTTTCTAATTGATTTTTAACAACTAGTATAAAATTAGAAAACTATAAAATATCGATTTTAAAGTTTTTCATATAATTAGATTAAAATTCTAATTATTCACAAATAATTTTATTTTTTTGTCTATTGGACGTATCTTTTTAAAAATTTTAAATTTCAAAATTGTTTGAAATATGGTATTTAAATATTTAAATATAATAAATACTACACTAATTTTTGAATAATTTTTAATTTTTAAAAATTCCCTTTATATAGTAAATTAAATAACCCATAAGGCAAAAATTAAAATTTAAAATAATATAAAAACCTGTACCGTAAAATTTAAGACATCAACTTAAAAATTAAAAAAGACTAAAACATTAACAAATATTTTTTATTTAATATAATAATAAAATATTATATTTTATATTAAAAAATAATTTTTATTATGGGTGATTCGTTTCCCGAATCTACCTGCTTCATTCCTTCGGGCTTTTAGTCGTATGTTTCGATTGAACATTGCTGTCTTCTAAATGGTCACACAAACTCTTTGTCGTTTCCAGTCTGCTTTTTCAATTTTAAAATTTGTTGGTCCCAATTGCCAACCAAAGAATAAATGGAACACCATTTAATGTGTACTGGTGCAATATTTCACCAATGTACCCTGGCTCCGATTGAACGATATCCCATTTCGGTTGCACGGGATAATTACATTAGGGTCCTCGTACTTTTAGTTTTTCACACAAACTATTATTATCAGTAAATAAAATTCAGAAAAAAAAAAAAATACCCTTCTAGGGTAGTACAGGATAGGAGGGTGAAAACAGACTCCGTGAGGAAGTGTTGCAGTAAAACTCACATATTTCTACATCATCAGCGGCGACGCCGATCGCCTCTGCTCTCCGGCAACTGCTTCTCAGGGTCATTTTTTATATTATCTTTCCTTCGAAGAAATTTTTGCTTTCTCTGGGTAAGTATATTATTTTATGCACCTTTGTTTTGGTCGCCATCGTTCTCGGGGAAAGGACTCATAAGTTCTTTTAAGGGTTTTATTTTTAGTCGGTTATAATAAACAGGCGCTTGGTTTCAGCTTCAGATTGAAACTTATCCTCCGTCATTTGGGATCTAAGATTTGGTTTAATTCCCTTGTAATTGGTATGTTTGGCCTTAATTTTAAGGATCGGGTTAGATTAGAGTTAGGTTTAGGATTTTCTGTTTGGTTGTTTCGAGCGTATAGGAATTAACAAGAAAGTGAATAGCTTTATTCAAGTCTTGCTTAATTATGAATAGTTGTGAGTTTTTGTTCTTTTTTTCGTTCCTTTATTTGACATCTTGATCTGAAGTTGGGCCTAATTTTCCTTGTACATATGTTTTGATTTCATCTTGTTCATGCCTGATGTTTGTTTCTGATATCTCTACTGCCCTAATCTGCAGTAGTATATGTAGTCAAATTTTTCGCTCTTTCTTTTCCCGAGGCTGGAAAGTATCCTAGATCCCTTTTGAATCAACTGCTTGTGTATTTTAACGAATAAGTTTTGCTTCCGATAAATAGATATTTTATGATACAACGGGTATAAGACACTGTTGATCGTGTGGAGAGATGTGTTTTAACATCAATTTACTGTCTTTATCTAATTGCCATTTTATTTGCTGATTTGTGGGAACATCTTTATTTGATTTCCCTTTTATTCCTTCAATTCTGGGCCTATTTATTTAACTTGGCTACGTTTTTCTATGCCATTGCACTTCAAAGTTTTGCTGGGTCAATAGGAATATTGATCTTGAAGGATTTGATGTCAGCTACTATCAGATTCGTTCAGGTAACAGGAATTTGGATGATCAGTTGAAATAATTAGAGTTTGGCTCATAGTTTGTTGTATGGATTATTTTCTTCTCACTAGAGTGGGATGATTTGTCTGAGCTAGAAAATGATCCAAAAGGAAGCACCAATAAGTGTAGACTCTTTAGCATCAAATGTTGCTGCTAAATTGGAAATTTTATTGGTCCTTGTTTCCTTTGCAACCTCGAGCTATTTGTTTGATTTGTTTGTCTGCACCTGTTTTGGGTTTTCTCCCTTTTGTCCTAGCTTGAGGAGGTATCTACCATGTCCTCAGTTTTTTCGATATTTGTCATCTTATTGGAGATCATTTCATATGGTCATAAAATGTCACTTGTTAGAATTCCAGGAAGATAACTGCCACGTATCTAAGTTCCTTCTGTTCTCACTTGCATACTATCGTATTGATCTTTACTTTCATGATTTATTGCTCGTACTCTCAGAACTTGCTTTACAGGTTAGATGGATCTGGAAACTGAGAACAAAATAGCTGCCATCCTGTTAAAAGAAGCAACAGAATTAAGGCGACAAGCAGAGAGGGAAGGTTTGCATGTTTATCTTGAGCAGCCTAAAGTGAGGGGTAGACCAAACTCACGGTTCCTCACTGCAACTGTTCTTGGGGTGCAACAAGGTCAGATCCCTCCACCTGTTAACAGTGATTATTTTGTTCGTTCTATTTATTGTATTATTATGTGTGTAATTTATTTGTCTGATGGTTTGATTGTCTCTCTTTCAGCTAATCGATCTGTGGAAGTGAATGAGATGTGGCGAGTCCGTAAGAAAGAGCTGGAGCTAAGTGATAAGCTTAAAGGGAGATCAAATGATCAAAGTGGCCACAGTAGTAGGTATGTTGGCAACTCCTCAAGAAGTTCAAGTAAGAGGCATGTTATAGAGGACAATGGTGCCATTGCCTCATGCTCTTCAAGTAAAAGAGAACGTGAGAGTAATTATTCAGATGAAGGTTTACGAGATGAAGAGGTTGAGGAATTTCTACACTCAAGGTGATAGGAGAGTCTCCTCTCCCTTTATCTCAGCGTTAGCATGTGTTAGTCCAAGGAGTGTACTTGGCTTGTCTAATTTTACTTTGAACTGCACAGGAGAACTCATTTTGCATTTTATCCTTGATGCTTTTGTTAATGGCAGGGTCAAACGTGGCAGAGGTGCGGTTGGCTCAAGGATGGATGAAACAGGTCCTTATCTTACCCCATCTCGGAATTCCAATGAAAATGTTTCATCAAGGTCCGATGTTGCACTACATCGTGTTCTTGGTCCTGAGAAGCCTACTTTGCTGAAGTATTACAAATCTTCAGATGAGGAGCTTCATGTCAAAAGACAGGAGCAGACAAAGAAGGAGAGCTCAAGAAGCTCAGGTAAACACTCCAGGAAACACAAATCCGAAGAAAAGTCAAGGCATAAGAAGAAAAAGAAGAAGAACGAAAGGGAGGAGAAAAAGAAGTAAACATCACAAGTAAAGAGTATTCTGTACTCCTATTAAGTTCGTGAATGAAATTTACATGTGAAGTTTGTTAGATTTGTAGTACAACTCTCGTCTGTATAGAGATTTGTTTTTCTCTTTTAATGGTGAGTAACTTAAAAGGCTCTATTTAAACACAATGGATCTTGAGCAAATCCCATTTGAAATGTTTCATGCGGAGCAACGCATAAGCTCTAATTTCGCTTAGAATTTTACTTATGCTTGCAGAAGAATTTACTTTTAAATAATACTTACATGAGAAATACTTTTAAAAAAATTTTGAATCTCTGGTCAATAAGAAGTTCTGATTAAAGCTTAAATGATGATAAATTATTATCCAATGAAATCTCAATTGAAATCCCACGTCACTTGTGCAATTTCTAGTAACTTCATTACACAAAATGAAGTATATACGAACAAATCAAACTATTTATCTAAAAAGCAGAAAATTCGCTTTTACATATTGTGAAAAATGGAAAACATTATAGTACCAAAACTTCTTCCATCTTGAGCAATGCTAAAGACTATCTTTTATATCTCCAATGACTGTTTACAAAGATATCTTACAAGTCCAAACCATGATATATTTCCCTTTTTCAGTTCTCAACTGTTTTTAAGCACACTTTCAACACAAACAGTACAATCCATTACCCTATAATAGCTTCAACATTTGAATCAAACTCCTAGGGAAACTTATAATTACACCTTTACCACACACAACATAAACTCTCTCATATTCTATAATAGCTTCAATATTAGAATTAATTCCTAGAGAAACTAACCTCTGAAATGAATTCAACAAATTTTCCTAATTCTCTATGCTGCAGTAAGTTTTGTTTATTACCAAGGCATGTGTCATGAGTCTTCAAAATGATGATCAGTCTCATCGAATATCTCCTCCTGCATAATGCAAATAATGGTTAATATAGAAACAGTGATGATGGATCGAAGAGAAAAACGAAGACAGAAATATTGCCGAAAGCTGTACTGGGATGTACCTGTAAAAGCTCTTCAATGACATCTTCCATTGTAATTATGCCGACTGCTTCTTCTTCCTCGGGGAGCTTTGGAAGTGGATTGCCATCTATGTGCAAAATGTCTGAGTACATGTCTTTTGTCCATTTCTTACTCCTAGAGCTGGTCCTGTATAAATTGTTTGAGCTGTTGGGAAAACTCTTCCATTTTTGTAATGGTCTTTTGCTCATTAAAATCTTCTCTTGTGGAGATTTTTCACCATCAATGTCAATTTTCACATCTCTGGCTGAATCTATATCGAGAAAACACAATTATTATAAAAATTAAAGGAGAAAAGATTTTAAAAAATCCATCATAAATAGAATTTCAGGGTAGAATGATCTTTGATTATACACCATAGAATAAGTTGGCTCTTACTGTCAGTCGACTTGTCTGCAGGGTTACTAGCGGATTGATCCACGGTCTTGTCGCAATGCCGCACAACAACAGCCATATGGCTGTGACCTTTCTGAAATTCATTCAAGATATCATATAGTGGCAAAGTTTCTGGAACCCTAAAATCAAAGAGAGGCAGAATATTAGTCTAATGAGTTGAAGACTGCATGTGCACATTTTCCCAGAATAATTTGTTGAATCAAATATAAAAAAACCTTGGAATCCTACGTATGGTAACATTCTTCACAGGAATTTCATCTTCTGGGTGAATTGTTAACAAATTCTTCACCTGAAGAATAGAATATGAATGTCAAAAAGGAAAACACTAGTAAAAAGGAAATGGAGGAGTAAGTTTCTACACGACTACGCATTGAAAGAAATGCAGTTAAACGATCCAACCCGCATGTGTAACACTTTCAAGAATCGTGCTCAATAATTTTGTTACCAAATATTTCAATATGTCATGCAAACTAGATGAGTTCTGACCATACCAATAAAATCCTCAGTTAAAAAGCCACATCAGAAAATAGGCACACTAGATGATTCAAGCAACCCAAGAATTACTGATCTTCAATAAGCATGGAAATAATCAATTTACCAGAATAAGTCCAATTATATTTGTAGGTTCCTCATAATAAACTGGTACTCTGCTATGTCCTTTCTCCAATATTAGGTTCATCAAATCTCTGTCCACAAGAAATGAATGCCAATCAGGATGATAGTTATAATACATGCATAAGCTGCTTCCTGTTTAACTCAGAACATCTTACTTGTCAAGCTTGGCATTGATATCAATAGCAAAAGTTTCTGCTATTGGAGTCATAGCATTGCTTGCTGTTTTGTCCGAGAGATCTAGTGCTCCAGCAATAATAGTAGTCTCATCATGCGTCAGTTCTCCACCTTTTCCAGCCTAATAAATAAAAATCAATCGCAGGGTGATAAATCTAATTGTATGTGATGTAAAGAGCTGGAAAACGGAAGGAGTGATGTGTGAGTATTGTAATACAGGTAGGACAATAAATCTCGACGATATGTAACTAAATCTTCTGTTGGCAATTTTGGATATTGTGAAGTTA
>JAWDEX010000015.1:1847079-1858724 GCA_035221805.1 Trichilia hirta | reverse complement strand
TTGGTTTGGCCCTTTTGTTTTCGGTCAAGGAGGTGTCCACCATATCGTTATAGTTTTGTATTTTTGTCCTTTTTTGGAGATCATTTCATATCCTAACTAAACTTCACTTGTTAGAATTTCAGGAAGATAATTGCCATGTGTTTAAGTTCCTTCCATTCTCATTTGCAGACTATAGTATTGATTTGCACTTTCATGAATTATTGCTCATACTGTTGAAACTTGCTTTGCAGGTTAGATGGATCAGGAGACTGAGAACAGAATAGCTGCAATCCTGTTAAAGGAAGCAGCAGAATTACGGCGACAAGCGGAGAAGGAAGGTGTGCATGTTTATCTTGAGCAGCCTAAAGTAAGGGGTAGGCCAAATTCACGATTTCTCAGTGCAACTGTTCTAGGAGTGCAACAAGGTCAGTCCTTGACCTTTTCACAGTGATTATTTTGTTGATTCTATTTATGGTATTATTATGTGTATAATCTATTTATCTGATTGATGTGATTTCTCTTTCCTTCAGCTAATCGAGCTGTGGAAGTAAATGAGATGTGGCGAGTACGACAGAAAGAGCTGGAGCTAAGTGATAGGCTTAAAGGGAGATCAAACAATCAAAGTAGCCACAGTAGTCATCGGGATATTGGCAACTCCTTGAGAAGTTCAAGTAAGAGGCATGTCACAGAGGATGATGGTGCCGTTGCCTCATGCTCTTCAAGTAAAAGAGAATTCAAGAGTAATTATTCGAGTGAAGATGAAGGTTTAAGAGATGAAGAGGTCGAGGAATTTTTACACTCAAGGTGATAAGATAGTCCTCTCTTGCTCTCTCAGCGATTGTGTGCTGTTAGTCCAAGGCATGTACTTGGCTCGTTTCGTTTTAGATTCAAATGCAGATGAATAGTCATTGTGGTTTAACCTTAATGTTTGTGTTACCGGCAGGGTCAAACGTGGCAGAGGTGCAGTTGGCTCAAGAATGGATGAAACAGGTCCTTATCTTGCCCGATCTTCGAATTCCAATGATAAGCTTTCATCATGGTCTGATGTGGCACAACATCATGTCCTTGGTCCCAAGAAGCCTACTTCGCTGAAGTATTACAAGTCTTCGGATGAGGAGCGTCATGAGGTAAGACAGGAGAAGACAAATAAGGAACGCACGAGTAGCTCAGAAAAACGCGCTAGGAAACACAAATCCAAGGAAAAGTTAGGGCATGAGAAGAAGAAGATGAAAAGGCAGGAGAAAAGAAGTAAACAGCACATGTAAAGGCTTTTCTGTTCTGTTCTGAAGTTCCTGAACGAAATTTTCAAGTTGAGCTTGCTAGATTTGTATTAATATGCTTGTTTGCACAGAAATTTGTCTCTTTTTATGATACCAACTTGAAAGGCTCCATTTAAACACAATGAGTTTGAGCTGTTCCCTTTTAATTTAAATAATATATATAAGAAATATTTTTTAGAAAGTGTTAAATCTCTTGCCAGTAAAAAGTTCTGGTGAAAGCTTATAAGATGATAAACTCTCATACGATGAAATCCGAATTGAAATCCCACGTCCCTTGTACAAATTGTCTTTTACATATTAAGAGAAATGAAAAACATAGAAGTACAAGCACTTTTTCCATCTTCATCAATGCAAGAAATATTCTTTTATATCTTCAATGACTGTTTGCAAAGATCTCTTGCAAGAAGTACAAAATATGATATATTCACTTTTTCAGTTCTCTTCCGTTCAAGAACGGTTTTAACACAAACAGTACAAATCCAGTACTCTATATAGCTTCAACATTTGAATCAAATTCCTAGGGAAACTTACAATTACACTTTTACCACACACAACATAAACTCCTTCGTTACTATATAATAGCTTCAACATTTGAATCAATTCCTAGATAGGATAGCACGAACTTCTGAAATAAATTCAACAAATTTTCCTAATTATCTATACCGCAGTACATTTTGCTTACTACCAAGGCATCTGTCATGAGTCTTCGAAATGATGATCCGTCTCATCAAATATCTCCTCCTGCATAATGCAAATAACCGTCAATGTATTAATAATAAATAATGGCTTGTGGAGAAAAAAATGAAGACAGAAATATTGCCAAAAGCTCTATTGGGATGTACATGTAAAAGCTCTTCAATGACATCTTCCATTGTAATTATGCCGACAGCTTCTTCTTCCTCAGGGAGCTTTGGTAGTGGATTACCATCTATCTGCAAAATGTCTGAATCCATGTTTTTTGTCCACTTCTTACTCCTAGAACTGGTCCTGTATAAACTGTTCGAGTTGGGAAAACTCTTCCATTTTTGAAGTGATCTTTTGCTCTTTAAAATCTTCTCTTGTGGAGGCTTTTCACCATCAATGTCAATCTTTACATATCTGGCTGAATCCATATTGAGAAAACACAATTATTTTAAAAATTAAAGAAGAAAAAGATTTAAAAAATCCATCATAAATAGAACTTCGGGTCGAATAATCTTTGGTTATAGACTACAGAACAAGTTGGCTCTTGCTGTCAGTCGACTTGTCAGCAGGATTAATAGCAGATTGTTCTGCAGTGTAATTATTTTAAAAGTTGAAGGAAAAAAAGATTTAAAAAATCCATCATAAATAGAAATTCAGGGTAGAATATTCTTGGGTTATAGACTACAGAATAAGTTGGCTCTTAATATCAGTTAATTTGTCAGCAGGGTTACCAGTGGATTGCTCCACAATTTTGTTGCAAACCCTTTCTGAAAGTCATTCAATATATCATATAACAGCAAATTTTCTGGAACCCTAAAATCAAATAGAGGTAGAATATTAGTTTCATGAGTCAAAGACCGTACATGCACTTTTTCCCAGAACAATTTGTTGAATCAAATATAAAATACCTTGGAATCTTGCGTATGGTAACATTCTTCACAGGAATTTCATATTCTGGGTGAATTGTTAACAAATTCTTCACCTGACGATTAGAATATGAGTTGCAAAAGGGAAAATGAAAGCAAAAGGGAAATGGAGGAGTACGTTTTCTACATGACTACATATAGAAAGAAATGCAATAAAAAAATCCAACCCACATGTATAACACTTCCAAGAATTGTGCTCACTCATTTTGCTGCCAAATATTTCAATATGACATGCAAACTAGATAACCATGCCAATAAAATCCTTGGTTGAAAAGCCACGTCTGAAAATAGGCAACCTAGATGATTCAAGCAACGAAGAAGTACTAATCTTCAATGAGTATGGAAATAATAAATTTACCAGAATAAGTCCAATTATGTTTGTAGGTTCCTCATAATAAACTGGCACTCTGCTGTGTCCTTTCTCCAGTATTAGGTTCATCAAATCTCTGTCCACATGAAATCAAAGCCAATCAGTAGTTATAATACATGCATAAGTCACTTCCTGTTTATCTTCAGAACATCTTACTTGTCAAGCTTGGCATTTATTTCAATAGCAAAAGTTTCAGCTATTGGAGTCATAGCATTGCTAGCTGTTTTCTCGGAGAGCTCTAGTGCTCCAGCAATAATAGTAGTCTCATCATGCGTCAATTCTCCACCTTTTCCAGCCTAATAAAATAAAAATCAATCACTGGCTGATAAATCTAACTGTATGTAATGTAGAGAACTGGAAGATGGAAGAAGTGATGCCTGATTATTATAATACGGGTAGGACAAATAAATCTAGAAGATGTTCAATTCAATCTTCTGTTTGCAATTTGAATGTTATGAAGTCATCAAACATACCTCATTACCATGCAAATCTACAAGTGTTTTCAACTCAGCTCTGCGAAAGAGTGCGACACACCCGTGTCCCAATAAGAAGTCCAGTAGCTGCAAAATCAGCAAAACAGAAAAGAAAAAAATGTAGAAGAAGAATTGCCAGGTCAATAGAACTACATTGTATGCACAAACTGACCAAATTGCTCGAATTTAATGAGATATAAATATTAAACAGTGAAAGTGTTTAACCAAACAAGTCTCACCTTGCTAATTGGAAAAGCAACAGGATAGCAGATAAGAACAAGAACCCGGACAAATGGGGCCACAGTTGCACCAATTACCAAACCATATCGAGAACAAACAGACTGTGGAATGATCTGTTGATACAGGTTGACTGCAATTAGTGCATGCACAGGCAAATAACAGGTTGCCTTACTTTCAGCTTAAAACATAATGTTATTAAATCAAAATAGCCAGACAGCAGAGTGCATCAATACTGCAGGCAATCAATCATTAGTCAGTGCACAAAAATGTAATGAATAGTATACAATGCTATATGCCAACCAAGTTAATGGTAATTTTGGTATAGGGGCACGTCATACCAAAGATCCTCGTAAGCTTTTGTCACAAATTCGACCATCTATCCTTATTTTGTAGATCTAGGACAAATGAAAATGTAATCTAGGCTAAATCCCTCACCTCACCAAATAGAAGAATTAATGTTACTGAAATCAGAATAGCCCCCCAAGCTGTAATCAAACCATCAAGAAAAATGGGAAGTGCCTGATAAAAGAGGAAAAAAAAATAGTCATTTCAATCAATTGTTAATCTTATAAAGCATGCGAATCCAAATAGATTGTTGGCAACATCTCCACAATACATACCTCCATGGCAGCAGCATTGCAAATAAGTAGGGTGCATAACAGCAAATGCTGATTCCTCACAACCGGCAATATCTTTGCTGAAATGACAAGGAAAAAATAGTCAGTTCAAAACTTAAGTGCACATACCTGTATCACAAATGGTCTTATCTCGTTATTAACTATTGCAATAGATGCAAAACACAAAGCTTGTTTTCCAGCATAAAGTATTTACTGGCATCAAGCTACCAAATCCAATAAGCGTTTCCATTAATACTACTAGTGCTTGCTTCACGTTCAAAACTGGATACTATTGTCAGGCTCTTAGCCAGGGGACGTGCGTTGTATGGGCTTGGCCAGGCTGTAGCCCATGCCAAATTTCAATAAAATTTAATTAAGTCCTTGAAATGATTTATTACTATTATTAATAATTTTAGTCAAATGATATATAAATTCTTATAACTAAAATGTTTATATTATTAGCATTTATATTTTATTACATCTTAAATCTCTAAATGCTTTTACTCCTAAAACTATAATGACAGAAAAATTACATTTTAACATTCAATATATGATTTTATTATATTTCTTCTAGAAAAATTACATTCTTTTATTCCAAAATTATTTTAATACACTCTTTGAATAATAGTTTATCAAACCTGCGATTAAATACTTTGTTGTCCTTGTGGTAGTGGTTGTTATTTTGACATTCTTTTAGAATACAAATTTAATGCATACGCCTCATTTATTTTTTTTTTAGTTCCGGTTTTGTTTTATTTTTTCTATCCAAGATTTAAATAAAAGAAACTCTTAAATTATAGTTTGAGTAACATTAACCACCACTGTTCAAAACAACTTCTGGGATCTTTGATCTTCAACATTCACCATTTTCTCTCATTTTCTCACCAACCATTAACAAAGCAAACAAACAATATATACCCTGACACAAATTCAATACCAAGAACATAATAAAATATGGAGATTATAACCCAAATATTTGATACCTGCGTGTTTGCGATCCTTCGGAGTGCCAGACTTAGCAAGAACTTCAAGATCAACAAGACTCATAGACATCAGCCCCAAAGTGAGACCAGACATAAGCCCAGCGAACATAACCAACAAAACTATTATCAGTATATGTATAAAGAACTCCGTTCCACAACAACTGTACTCCACTGCCATTCCTTAAACCCAACTCAAATCTCTCAAAACCCAACTATTTCTTCACAGACCCGTCTCTGAATCAACTCCAAATGAACAAACGACAGATTCAAAACGACTGTGTTATCGATAGTAATAATGGGTTCTCGAGTTCTTTTCTCATACAAAATAAGCTAAACATACAGACAACAAAAAGTAGATGTCGGGTGCATATAAAACCTGGATAAAGTACCTAGATGTAAAGCACTGAAGATAAAAAGATGCGTATATTCTCTAAAAATTTGTATTTTTTTAAAAAAATATACAATTAGAAAAAATAATAACAAATAATCCATGCTTGTACCGTAAATCAAACTGTTAGAGAATGAAAAATCCATTAAAAGAAAACCCACGAAGCATAATCATCATCTTATCGTAGTACTATGACAATCAAACGTAGAAATTACGATGATAATGGATCAAGAGTAAAGAGAAAAAGAAAAAGAAACGTTGTGAATAGAATTGACTGAGAGTCAAAGGAGTATATTGCTTTGGTTTGCTTCGGTTGGATTTGCCGGCTGGTTAGGGAGGAAAAGCCGGGAATGGTTGTGCTCTGGATTGTCTGTGACGCAATGGCGGGGATTACGTGTGCTGATCTAAAAAAGCGCGGTACTTATCTTTACACTTGCGTCCTTGTCTTTTTTTAATTATTATTATTTTTCATATTTTTTGGAAACGTAACGATTTGTCTTTTTCTTATTATTAATTTAACTTTAATTTTGTTTTCGTTAAACGCCAATTAGTCGTGAGTTATTTAGGTCTAATAATATTTAGGTCCTCACAGTTTTAATTTTCACAAAAATAAATAATTTATAAATAAATTTTACTAACGAATGCGTTAAAATTTCTATGTTTAATAAATTTTATTTGTTAATATATTAAAATTTATCATTAATTATTATATTAAATACCAAATATATATATATATAAATATTTTAAAAATATTTATTAGTAAATATTTGTCTAATAATATTTAGGTCCTTATACTTTTACAATTTTCACAAAAATAAATAATTAATGAATAAATTTTATTAACAAATATCTTTAGAGCATTTTTAAAATTTTTTATAGTTAATAAGTTCTATTTTTTAATATATTAAAATTCATCACTAATTATTATATTAAATACTAAAAATTTATATAAAAATAAATATTTTAAGAATATTTATTAGTACAATTCTTTGTAAATTTAATAATAAAAAAATCCTTAATTGATGACCTAAAACTAAAATAAAATGAGACATCATAATTATTTAATTGAGTAATACAAAAATAATATTTATATAGTTAATAAGCAGGTAACTTAATTATAATCTAATTTTAAAATTTTTAATATAATTATTAAATACTCGGTTTAGTTCAAGTCAATCTAAAATATATTTCTGTTTTTGTACAACTCAAATTTTCATGCTTGTTTATTGTAATAAGAAGAAGGGACTCTTTTGTTATTAATGGATAAACGATGTCTTCATTCATTAAAACAATAAAATTAGAGAGTTAAGTGTAATTATTTTGTCAATAATTCTTTTTTACGATGGATACATTGATTACTTGATTTCTTGAGGTTGGCAACGGGAAAGTTGGGATCACACAGCTGGATTTCATTAAATATATTATTGCGTAATATAATGAATATAATAAATATTATTTATAATATATTTCAATTTCCAAACCAAAATTTTTAATAAAAATAATATTAGAAACATATATTTTTATATATCAATTAATATGACATAATAATATTAATTATTTTTTAATTTATATTTTTTATTTTTAATAATTATATTAATTTATATTTATATTAATTAATAATAATATATTACATCAATTTTTATACAATAATTTATATAAATTTTTTTTATATTTTTGGCACTACTCTTTAATTAATTTATATGAAATTTTTTGGATCACTAAACACGATTTCTGTTGTTATTATAGTCAATTGTTTAATTTTATTAGCATTTTGGCCAATAAACATACATTAAAAAAAATAATTCACAATTATAGTTATAGTTAGTTTCTATTTTTTTAATTTTCAAATGTTGTTGAAATGCAGATCAACAACTTTTTGAATAAAAAAATTATTGAAATATTTTTTTTTTCTCTTTATAAGAGAATGTAAAAGAAAATTATCAATTGGTATTTAAATGTGTGTATTTACCTCTTAAAAGTTAAGAATAAGTATGATCATATTGATTTTTACATAAATTTAAAAATAAAATTATAAAATATGTTGAAAAATTAATTTTTTGGTTAAATAATTAAATTATTTAATAAATACTAACATGTAATAAGCACTTATTATAACTATAAAATTAGGGTAAGATTATGGTGTATTTATTGTACTATCTTTTTTTTAATTTTTAAATTATAATTCTTAATTTTTTATTTGTATTTTATAAATAACATTAAAATTAAGAGTTGTATATAAATGTTGTGAAGTATAATAAAAAAATTATGATATGTACGAATAAAAAAATTGGATGATACGTACTTACGATACATTAACAAATAAAGTTAATCTATTTATTTATTTTTTTAACCCTTTTTATAAGGTATAAGGGATGAATTATACTCACGTTGAAGTTTCCAAATATAAAGCATGAATCATATCAACTTAACTTAATGTCCGTTACATGGTTTCGAAGTTATATGACGTAATAATTTGACGAATATATTTAAAAATATATTCAAAATTAAGATATTTTAATTTATATGATGTATGATACAATCATGAACTATCTTTAACAAAGTTATTGTATTATAAAATTAAGTAAAAACAAAATAGTTATAAATTATTTAATAATACTTTGTTAAATAATGTGACGTAACACATATTTATCACAATCTTATGTTTGATTAAGATGGAAATTTTCATTTATATAATAATTAATAATACATTTGTGTTATTTTATATATATTATTTTTTTTACTCTTATCAAATTTTTATTCGTGTAAAAATATAAAATATATTACAATGATATAATATTATCAAATTTTGTATAAGAAATTTGTGTTTTTAGTATTAATTTTAAATATAATTATTTAATAATTATTGTTTAAATAGGAATATAAAAAATTATTGTTTAATAATTTTTTTATAAATATTCTTTCAAAACATCATATCATGTCTTTTTATGGCACAGACATGGTAATTTTGTCATTTTAATAGAATTTGAGGACCTATATGATACAAATGTTAAAACAATGAACGTTTGTCATGGTTATTTAAAACTATAGGGATTCAAACTTCATATCCCATTATTTATCGAAAGGGAGATCAAGACTGCTGGCCCTGCCCTTTTCTTCACAAATTACAACTTCTTATCTGAAGAACCATTCGCCTCTTCGTTTTGACGTCAAATCAGCCAGATGGATCAACCGCCAATTGCAAATAATAAAAAAATCCAAAACACTAATTATTTTTTTTTAATTTTTAATATAATAAAATTATAATACTTAAATCGGGAAAATCCCACTCTTTCTCTCACTTTGAGGTTGCGAACTGGGATTGAAGACCTCAACAGATCTGGGTTGTGCCCTGAACTTGATTCATCCGATCGTTGGTCTCAGGTAATCCGTTTACTTTGTTGGATTTTATTCTGGATCGTGGGTTTCTGCTGATTTTAATTCATGCTCAATATATTTTGTGATCCATTTTGTTAATTTATTTTAAGCTCATAATTATAGTAATAGCTAACAAGAGAAATGGGTATTGGTTAAGGTTCAAGAATTTTTCCACTTTGCTGTAACGTTTGACATGTGACTTTGCCTATTACGGGAAATTCTGATGTTTCTGCGATGAGTTATCTGTGAAAAAAGGGT
The DNA here is from genome assembly GCA_035221805.1 of Trichilia hirta. Lineage (NCBI taxonomy): Eukaryota > Viridiplantae > Streptophyta > Magnoliopsida > Sapindales > Meliaceae > Trichilia > Trichilia hirta. Next base: position 1,849,151 of record JAWDEX010000015.1, on the reverse strand, counting down.
TTTTTGATGTGAAAGTGATTGTTTTAGAAGCACCGGAAACTGCTTTTTGGAGAAGCACATGACATTTGCTTGTACAGAAACCGTTGTCAGTGTTTGCAATAGGTTTCAGTTGAGCGTGGCGATGCTGATGCAAAAGCGGTTTTGACTATTTGAAAGTGCTTTTCATGGTTTTAAGCATTTCCAAATGCATATATGTGTTTCTTTTTGAACTAATGACATATTGGGTTGGCAAGATTGTTCCAAGTATCGAATTCTTGTAGATCTTCATGCTAGTGTGGAACTCAGTTAAAGCCAGGTTTAAACATGAGAGCTACCCAGGGTCCCCATCTCAACTCACTTCCATTGGATGACATGACAATTGTATTTTCGCTTTGAAGATATGTTCAAGCCTTTTAGAAAAGCTAATAATAGCAAAGTGTATGTTTGGAATTGACATGGCTTGATTTTTAAACTATGTATGTTGAGTGATGGAATAACCAGAGGTCAAATATAAGTCAATAAATAAGTTGTTCCCACTAAAAGTTGGTGTTTATTAAACCCTATAACTGCTACGGTTTGAAAGTTAGTGAACTACAATAGTCCCAAACCTACACAAAATAGCGTTATAGGTTAAACCTGAATTAACAAACAGAAAGAGCATGACATGAAGAGCTGTGAATTCTTTCATTGATTGTCTTTAATCTTTCTTAATTTATTTTAGGCTTTCAAGGATCTCTGTAATTATATAGCCATGTCAAGGAGGCCAGTAAATCCAGCTCGACGCTTTGCTGATGGTGGAAGTATTCCTTTTGTTGGTTCAGTGCATTCCAAATCACGCTCTTCGCCTATGCTGTCTATTCTGTTTTTGGTTGTGGTATGTTTGTTGCAATTGTTATTCCTTAATTTTTCTTGCTTTGCTGTATCATTTTCTAGCAATTATTACCTTAGAAACAAGTATTCTTTGATGGGGGAAAGAAATATCAAATTTATCATTAGTATCTCCCTAGTCTATGTTAAATGCCTGTTACTATTTACTAGAACCTAATTACTGGTCATAATTTCTAGAAAAGGCTTATTTTAAGCTTGCATGTTATTAATTATTATTATCTTTTTGTGAAATTTGCAGGGTGCAGTACTTGTTATTGGTTATTTGTACAGTGGGTCAGGTTTGTATTTTTTTCTTAGCTTTGTTACTTGTGGTGGTCAATATTTGTGAAACCTTTTGCCTTTCCCTTCCAAGAACAAGATCTGAAGGGCTGAAGTTCTTATATATCCAACAACAAGCCTTTTTTTGCCAAGCCTTTCTCAAAAAATGGAAAGATGCTTCAGAAATTAAAAGTCAGCTTTTGAACCAAATTTGATATCCTTTCTCTTTCCAACTTTAATTCTGGTTAAATTCTGTCCATCATCGGCAACTGAGTTATCAGTACTTGACAAGTTTCAGTTTTATGTTCTACATTTTGTTCTGTGTTTATTTTGTTAGTTTTCTGTTACAGGTAAAGGAAACGGTGAAAAAGAGGCATTAATTAAGGTTGAAGGTAAAGTGTTGTGTTTCTTTTTTATGTTTGACAACTAATCTATTGAAAGAGTTTGTTGTTGGATGCTTTTGCCATGCATTTAGGTTAGCATGCATGGCTAATTAACCAAAAACCTTACCAAACATGTTTCTATCATTTTTTATTTTACAAAGAGGGAGAGTGGCCTTTGAACAACAGTACCACACAGACTCTTATTATATTAGATACAGAAATCCACCAACAAAATACCTTTTTAACTTTTTAATGTTATAAATCAGGATTACTGATATTTTGCTCAGAAAGTATCAAGCTTGATATCTTTTCCCTTGTTAAATTTTTGCGTAATACTGTAGGCATGTGTAGTTTGGTAACACAACCATTTTTCTTTTTGGCTCAGGAGTTCAATTGTGTATACGCAGGTGGTGTTTCATGCACATTAGAAATCCAAAGAGCGTTACCTGTTCTTAAGAAGGCATATGGTGACAGCATGCATAAAGTATTGCATGTAGGACCCGAAACTTGTTCAGTGGTATCTAAATTGTTGAAAGAGGAGGATACTGAAGTGTGGGGTGTTGA
>JAWDEX010000015.1:1804513-1814880 GCA_035221805.1 Trichilia hirta | reverse complement strand
GAAATTCACATGAACCATATAATTTTTTTATGTACATTTGAATTATGAGAAGAGTTTTTCCGAAAACCAAACCCCACTGTTTGGCGAAATCGAACAGTTTGCAACATATCTGACTGTTCAAACGAACGTAGAACTCTTGAAGTCTATTTTTTTATTGTCGTTGCAACCTATCAGATAAGATTTGTTAGAATTATGTGAATATGAATGATGTACACGCTTGCGTTCATATATCATACATCTATTAATCTCAATCTGTTTCAGTTCGACTGGTTGAGATTAGATTACGACTTTCTTCCTCTTGTAATCTTAAATATGTACATACACAGAACTAGGCTCACAATTCACTCTAAATCATTCCATCTTTAACATTTACAACAAGCAAATAGTACCATTCTTTTTCATGATCTTCTTCTTCTCTGTGGCTTCTGCCAAACCAGAAATAGCTTATAATTCCCGTTCTTGGTTCACTCTATACAAAGACGGCAGCATAGAAAGGTTCTTGCTCAACGATACCGTTCCTGCATCTCTTGATCCCAAAACAAATGTTGAGTCCAAAGGCATTGTATATTTATCTCAATATAATCTTTCTTCCAGGATTTACATCCCCAAGTCCAATTACACCAACAAAAACAAACTTCCTATTCTATTTTTTTTCCCACGGGGGTGGCTTTGTGTTCGCAAACCTCTTCTCCCACGGCTACCATAATTACCTTAACACCTTAGTCTCCGAAGCTAATGTCATCGCTGTCTCGGTCGAATAAAGGAAAGCCCCGGAAGATTCTCTCCCTATTGCTTACGGTGATTCCTGGACGGCACTCAAAAGGATTGCTTCCCATGCAAAAGGGAAAGGGCCTGAAGATTCGCTCAACTATTATACTGATTTTCAGAAAGTGATTTTGGCCGGAGACATTGCTGGTGTTAATCTAGCACACAATATCGCCACAAGACAGGGGCAAGAAAAGGTTGATGGCTTTAACATCGCAGTATTAGTTTGCATTTTCCGTTTTTCTGGGAAACAATAACTGTTACTGGGTAGACGACTGATCCATCAAAGAGAGCGAAAGTTGATGACTTAAGGCTAATTGCTTATCCTAACACGACTGGTTCAGCTGATCCGTTGATTAATCCGGTCGCTGATCCGAAACTGTCAGCAGGGTGCTGGTTATTGTTGCTGAAAAGGATATTCTGAAAGCTAGAGGAGTTCACGACGTTGAGAAGTTGAAGGAAAGTGGTTGGAAAAGGAAAAGCAGAGGTCTTGGAGATTAAAGGGGAGGGGCATGCATTTAATTTAAGGGATCCGACAAGTGAAAATGCTGTGAAAATGCTGCAGAAAACTGTTTCTTTCATCCGTGGAACATAATCAGTGCATTTTACCTACTTAGACCAGTAAGTTCAATTAGTTAAATCCATGGTTCCCTTCTCTCTTTCTCTCTCTCTCTCTTAAAAAAAAAAATATATATCCATGGTTCCCGAGGTCTGTATGCGTTATTGTATATCATTTAATTTCACAATATAATGTATTTGATATCAATTGATTTCTAACATCATTCCTTTGATTGACTGAATTTAATAATCAGTGGAAAATAAATTCTAGTGAAAAGTAAAACTAAAACAATGCAGAACAAGAATCCATTGATATAGGAACTTTTCCTCCAACCGAGGACAGGAAAAATACTTGATAGATTCATTAAAAAGTTCATACAATTTGTATTAGAAATAAATTCACAGGTTTCTCATTTGTAGCCCTTCGTCTTCGTCTGGGATGTTTTGGTGCAATTTTCTTGGACCCTGTTGGTGTCTACATTTAAATTAAAAATTATACTTTTGCATTAAATTAAAAATCATAAAATCAATCTAATTTAAATTCATCCGATATTTTTTTTTAATTTTCTTTCTTATAGGAGCAATTTAAATGCTCTTGATTTTACTAGACCAATTATTAGGTTGTAATAGTGTTTAGATTGAGAGTGTATGCAGCATTCTAATTTTCTTTTTTCAATTTCTTAAAATTTATTTATTTTTTAATAATGATATTTCTTTACAAGTGAGTAATTCCATTGTGATGATACTAACACAGACTCGATATTAGAAAACCCAAATCTCTCATCTACTTAATATAAGACTGACCCGAAATTACCAGACCCAAATTTCGAACTTGAACCATTGAATTGACCAGAATCAGAATATGTAAGCAAATGATTCTATAAAATTCTTAACCAATTCTCGGCTAGTCGCAAGTTGAGCTACATGTAATATGAGAATGATGTATTTCTACTATACTTTAAAAGGATATAGTTAAAATATTTAATAAAATTTTAATATTTTAAATTTCGTCATATAGCAGTTGCAGGTATAACTTCAAGTTTAAGACATCTCAATTTCAAATATATTCTTACAAATTAAACCTCCGATTAGACCAGACCAACACTAAAGCAACAGCATGCAATCAACTACTCGGCCGATAGCATTATTTGTTAACTAAATCATTGAAACTGGATTGTCCGAGGAAAAAATATAAACTGTTGAAGCAAATGTTCATAATACACTTGAATATCTTCGATAATTGATCACCTGTTTAAAGGATTAATCCGACTGTATACGTAGAATTGATTGATTCGATTGATAAAACTAATTAAATTAGGCTCTAAATTTGCTGTCACAAGGGGCCCTCATCTCAGCCCAACTAAAGTATAATACGAAATGTTTAAGATTCAAATCTGGATTATATAAAATAAAGAAGCTTTAATTTATATTTATATAATAATATGTGTAAATAGAACACAATGAGACTGATTGATGATCGTTGATCATATCTTATATAGTTAAGACAATTATTGATACAATTAGCAGACTACGGATTTGTTTTTGCTCTGTGGCAAGAACCTCTGCCGAAAATTTTGATCCCTGATAAAAAGATAGTAAAAGAAGAAAAAAATGAAGTAATAATTAATATATGGCAATATTTGCCATAATTTTGCTTCGATTTATTGTTTTCCCATTCTCAGTTAACAGGAGGAGCTCTGTGGTATGCAGGCACAGCTACAGGGAAGAACATCTGTCGAACTCCTTCAGCTTTAAGAATAGGGAAAATAATACCAGATGCACCCTAAAAATTGATATAACCAGGATATATTATTTATCTGACAGAAATTGATAACAAATGCGATGAGAATTGTAAAATACTCACAGAAATCAATCTGGCCCCTATCCACAAACGTTTAGGAGATGGAAATGGAACCAATACACGCCCAACGCCATAGATAGCAACAGCGAAGAAATGAAGAACCAAGCTCAGTGGTTGGGGTTTTAGGCCTGAGAGAATAGATATTGGTCCATTTGAAAAAACACCTCCCAGGCTCAAATAATCGAAACAGGCTTGACGCATTTCCTTCCTTGCAGGATCCGAAGAAGCAGAGAAAACTTTGTACAAAGCGCCTGCCAATGTGTTTATGGTAGATGCCACTGGCTGAAAACACGGATTGAAAACTTTTAGTCACAAAATGATTTGAGTGTTGTGTAAGTAACAGAAAATGAATATCGTAGTACCTTCCTGAGAGTGTAAAAGGATTCGAAATATTTGCAAAGGGAAGATGCGTCATGTAAAGAATGCAGGGGTCTAAGAAGATTTCTGAGGACAATGACATCAGATAAGGCTACTGTCATACCACCTCCCGTTAAAGGATGACGCATGTTGAAAGCGTCCCCCATTAATAGTGCTCCTGGAGTTGGATGTGGAGCTGCAGGCATGCTTCTATTTGGCATTGCTCTTATTTTTCCTTTATCAATAGCTGATATAAAGGCAGTTTGCAACTCATGGGGTATCTGAAATTTAATAGGGTATAATAAGAAACTACAAGCTAAAACTAAAAAAATTTCAATTACAGATTACTTGCATAAAAACAATATACGAACATGTCAAGTAATTCAAAATACCTGCGGAGCCATTACAGTTTTCAAGTAGTGAGGCATTTCACCATTGGAAATGGAAGGAATTTTTTGGCCTGGTATATCAACCAAACAGCGAATCTCTGAGCTACTGATTGGATAAAACAATATGGGCGAAGAATCTGCTAGAACAACATGTCCATGGTTTGCGTATGGAAGAAGACAATTTTCCAAGGCCAAGCCAACAAAACAAGAGGGAATTTCAACCTGACGAAATGATAACGCGACTTTACTAACAATTCTTGTAAGAAAATGGCAAGATATGAGATTTTATATTTTTCAGAGAATTTGACCGCATTAAAACGTCATCTTCACCTTAGAATTACAGAGATTGCGCCGCAAATTTGAGCAACAACCATCACAAACTACAGTGAGGGGAGCATAGGCTGTAAGCTTTTGACCAGTCTTGGTTTTGTATTCAACTCCTTTGATAGTTCCATTTTCTTCGAGTAGAGACGTAACTGTTCCTTGTTCCATTCTTACACTATACATGAAATTATCATAGAACATTGAATAACACGTCCAGAAAGTTACTTCAAATATCAAATATCTATGTAGAGGGAGAGAGAATACTTGGGAAGAGAAGCAGCTTTATTCCTCATTTTCTGTACAAAACGCCCATGGTGAAAACTTCTCCCTGCCACATTTGAATCAAAACTTCCCAGTGGATATGGAAGATTAGTGCTTTTCCCATCTTTGTAAAGAGCATATCCATATACATACTGAGCATCGATATGACTAACACAATCTGCAGCTCCATGTTCATAACTTGCAAGTAAGAACCCATATATTGAAATAGAAGAACAAGATTTGAATGCTGAATTTACCTTCTAGACCCAATTCTACTAGCTTTAAATATCCCCCAGGTTGTAGCAGTTCACCAACAATCCTGTCAGGCTGGCTCAAGTCTCTTTCAATCACATGAACTCGGCGCCCATCCTGGAAAGATCCCAGATGAAAGGTTTACAGATCAAACACAAACCAGCAATGCAAAAGGGTAAATCTCGATCAGATTTTTCTATGAGAACTACATACTTTGCCAAGAGCGAAAGCAAGAGCTGAACCAGCAACACCGGCGCCAACAACGATTATATCTGTCTTTTCTCCAGAATCTGACAGGCATGTTCTGTTTTCTGAGTTCTTGAAACACTCGTGTCTTTGAATCTTCATTGAAGAATCCATGCTCTTCTTCTTTCTTCTCGAACTGTAGATAAACAAGGCAAATCCCAACAGAGAGGCTATAAGTCCTCCCATTACGGACTGCTCGTAAACCATTTTCACAGTCGGATGAACTATGCAATTTGCAACAGAAAATAATACGAACTTCAAAGATTTTTTTGTTTGTATGATTGTTTTGATTTTTCAATTACACTTGGCGCCTTTTATAGCCTTGTTACATCAGAAAAGCGGCTAAAAAACAGTTTGTCTTCCAGCATTTGGCCACTAAACAGGTAAGAACGAACCAATAAAACTATTTTAACTTTATGAAGAGATATTATTGAGTGTATACGTTCACAGTTTGCTCAAGGCACTAGGATTGAATATCAACCATTTGATTATCATGATCTTTCCATCATGAAATGGGAATAGATACAGGACAATTTGTGCAACATATTTTATTGAAAGAATTGCATCGGATTGTTTCCAAGTCAGACTGCATTTTTCAAAGCACTGTTTGGTGATATATGGAGTTTGGTTTAGGAGTCTCGTCTTTAAGGTTTTCAAAACCATGGTAGCCAAACTAGGGGTGATTAAGCGTTACAAGGAAGTAAAATATTATGATATTCCAGAAAAAAACAAAAGAATCCTCCATAACTGTCCAAGTGGTGCTTACCAAACTGAGGAATAATTTCATCGGGGGGCAAATAACTTTTGGATCCCTCATATTTCACATTTCTATAAAAAAAATAACACCGTTTGTGTCTTTTATAATAAATAAATCCCTAACTAGTGACTCCTACTGAAATAATTGACATACTGATCAATGATTATAACCTTATTTGCGAAAACTGTAAAGAATAGAGAACCAGATGTTAATATCGCATTTGATTATTAATTATTTTGACAAGAATTTTTTGGCAAAGAAGAAGGTTGGTTGAGTCAGCAATTGGGAGCATTAGTTTGTTAAAATACCCATTCGTTACAAGAGTCATCATAGTTATCACCCTAATGCTGCGGTACCACATGGCACGAGTCAAAATATGCAACTAGAGTAGTCCATATGGAATAAATTGGGAGGTCAAAATTTTAAATCCTCGATTTCAGCCTATAAAATGTAACGTAATTTTTCTGATTATGATCAATTCCTGAAGTCTATAAGAGTCCAGCTTGATGCAAGCCAAAAGTTTTCGTTGTTGCTTAGAGTATATTGTGAAATATTTTAAACCATAAATATATTTCAGATAAAAATTTTAAATATCAAGATGTAAAAACTATTAACCCTGTTACTATAATATTTTTAAACTTTCATATCTAAATACAAGAAGGAACCATTAATCATATTCGCTGTCATTGCTCCCTGTCCATGTAGAGTTCCGTTTCAAAAAGCTAAGAGGGAAGAAACTAAACCACAACTTCAGATATCTGACTAAAGATCAAAATTAAATAGTGAAACAAGGATTAAAGTCATCTTAATATGTAAGATACAAGGGACTAAAAGGGATTGAAATAGTAATAAATGGTAACAAAATGCAGAACACTACTAAACGGGCCTTAACCAGGCCTAACCACTTCGAACAAAAGGTGTATTCATGAGAGCTCAACAATCTTTGGCCGCTTTTTCGATTGCTTTTTCTGTGCAGATTCACTCAAGGAATTATCTTTGCTTATCTTGGATCTTTTGAGATTCGTGGGGAACAATGTGTTATCGTCTTTATTGTCAGCAGAAATGTCACTGTCCTCAATGTCATCATCACTATCATCACTATTATTGTCGGTTTCTGTTTCACTACTGCTGGAAGGCAAAGGAATCATGGGCTGATTACCGGCAATTGCAGATTCAGCAACACTTACAGCCTCGGGAGTATGAAGATCAGCTATACCAAGCATTAAATCCTGTCATCGTAATACACCAAAATTTAGTAAATAACTCGCTGCCAATCAGAAGCATGAAGACAAAGCGAAACCCTCAATTACCATTTCAATAACATCAGATTCATTTCCCGTAAGCACTTCAATATCATAATTTTGAGCATTATCCTAATTTGGTAAATACAGACACAAGTGAGCGATTAAAACTGAATCTTGATAAGTAATCTGGATTCAGTAATAAAATCAAATGCAAACCTTTGCATCGAGCTGGAGCCTTTTATTAGCCTCTGATATGACTCCCAAAAAATCTTTAACTTTGTCCAAAACTGAAAATTGAAAGATAGTTTCTTTGAAATTATTAAATATATACCAAAAAGTAGATGGCTCAAAACGCTGTATAATACCTTCTCAAAATCTAGATTAAGATGTTCTTAGTTCCAGAAATAAGTCCCACCAATTTGGCAAACTGAAGAACTCTTCAATAAGGGTTTCCAAGTTCTTCAAACGGACAATTTACAAAAAAAAAAAAAAAAAGTATTATATTTCTTTCTCTGCTGTGAATTTCATATTTCACATTTCATACCTCAAACATTATCTCTTCAATAAACTAGCTAAGAAGACAGAATGCACAAAGTTCAATTTCACAGAGAAGCAATAGGCATGAAAAATGTAATCTAAAATCAAGCATATTAAAGAGGTCATTAACATTAAGAAAACTTGTCCCACACAAACAAATAATTCACATGGACAACATTTTTTTCCATAAGCAATTCCTATCTCTCTACCTACTATCATATATTAATTACAATCAATCCCACTAAATCAGAATTTTAACACCAATTAAAATCTCTGGAGTCTATTTCTAATAAAATTAGATTTGTTAAACCGGAAATTGTCACTTCCTTGGTCAAATTAACAAAGACAAAATCAAAATTCAAGATTCATAAACACATGGAAGCTAACAGTACCTTGGCTTTGGGGAATGGGCTTGCAATTGGGTCTTTCATCAGGGTTTGGTTTCTTTGACTCTGTATCTGAGACTTTGCTGTTACAAATGAGAAGCGTGGATTCTGCAAATAAAAACACAAACAGTTAAACAATGAACTTGCCTGATACACATAGATCAAACGAGTATAAGTGTACCTAAGGATGAGGTCGGAGAATCCTTGTGCTCTAACTGCAAAAGATCTTTACTTGTACGTCCCATCTCTTTCTTTCTCTCTCTCCCTTAAGCTAAAAAGGCAGAGGTTACTTAAGGCATAGGGTTTAAGAAGAGAAAAACGTTTCCATTTTTTTATTTTTATCCTGAAAACTGAAGCATTTTAAGCTAGCCACAGACGTGACCGCCAAAAGCTAAAATTTTGAAACTAACCAAAATTAGAAGAGCAAAATCCACAACAAACACACGTTCTTAAATTGAAAATTTTCATCACCATAACTCAATTCTATCTTCAAATGTCAGCATCCAGGGTTTATATCGCCAAAAAAATAAAATTTTCATCGTTTAGGATACATGAACTAATATTCACACAGAAAGTAGCAGTTTGTACTTTTCAAAGCCAATCAAGCCTAAGTCTTCAAAACTCTTATCAATCATTTGATCACACAATCGGAATGCAAAATATTGGTGTAAATTCAACAACACAAACTGAAGTTTGCTCAAGTTCATATTCCTAACAACCAAAATTCTCATTAAACCGAAACTAAATCCCCAGAACGCTTAATTTGTATAAACAAGAAAATAAGCTTACAGAAACTCAGATGCTTTGTTGCGTGCTGTGCAATTTGCTTCGAAGAGTAAAGATGCAATATGACGAGGAAAGCGGCCAAAAAGCTAGAAAACCCTGCGTCTGTTTAGCCAAAAAAACAAACCTCGGGTTCAGTAAATGGGCGGGTAGATTAATCCGGGTTAGTTGAGTTGGACAACCTTCTAGCCCAGTTCAATAGAAAGGGACAGTTATTTTGTGAACGAAATTTTTTCGATTTAAATTATAATTTAAAAGTAAAATTGAAGTATAATTTTATAAAAAGAAAAATATATTATTTATCATTGCCACGTGTGCTTAATTATGTAAACATAATATAATTATAAATCAAATTTCTCTTGATTTTAAATGAACTAGATTAGAATTACAAATTCTTTGACTTAACTAACATATGTTATTTTTAAAAAATTTGAAAAAAAAATTGTAGCCGAATTTCCTTATTTCATAAACCAAAAGAGCCATAGGAACAAATTAAAACTTTGCTTTACTTCTAAGAATTAAGATACTTTACCCAATTGCTCGACTCTAAAGCCATTACATAATTATTAATTAACAACAACATAACGTTAGAAAATAAAGAAGATAACAAATTAATGTAGAAGTAAATAAAAATGGAAAATCAATTCTCTGTTTTTTTGTTTTTTGTTTTTGTTTTTTTTTTGGTGTGATGATCAATATTTAGGAAGATAGCATTCTTTCGGAAGATTGTTCTGAAATCTCCGATTATCTTGACAATAATCATAAATCAAATGGTATTTCCTAACCCATTTGAACCATCTCCTTTGTGTCGAAGTTAAAGTGCTGAATCTTTCTTTGTTCCACCAATTGGTAGAGCTGTCTGCCCTACAAAACCTTGCATTGCCTTTCCAAACACAGGCATCAATCTTGTAATTCCTGAAGGAAGCTAAGAAGGGACCTTTCGACCAATCGATTTTGTCCTTTCCGCCACGTGTTGCCCAGTTGTCGCCGTTCCATAGGCTCATCTCTATGCCCATCGGCTGCCATCTAGGGTATGCCGCTCCTTGGTCTGCATGGTTTCTGTATGTTCTGATGGGTACATAATCAACCATGAACCTAGAAAATGGAGAATCATTTGAAAATAATTATAATCACATTAAAATATGATTATTAAACTTTCATTTTTATGCCTCCTTAGTTTTTTAATTAAGATCAAGGGCAAAGCTAAAATTGAAATTCTGGAAAGCTGTAGAGAGAAAGTTATAAAAAAAATCAAAATCTGATTTTAAAGTTTCAGTAAAATATTTTTAATTATAGCTTAAAATTAATGGAAGAAAAGTAGTCTTACACTATTTGGTAAAGGTTCCACAATACGGAGTAAGTATGAAAGTCTTTCGTAGGATCAAACCAGAGATAAATTCTCTCTTCTCTGTCGTCAAAACCATCAGCATAGACATTTGTTTGAACAAGATATGGTTGCCCACTTACGTTGCCAAGGAATTCAAAATCTATTTCATCTCTATTTGGTTGATCAGATGTCAACTGCATTGCATGTAGAAACACTTTTCATAAGCACTAAAACTACAAAATATATTATGGAGAATGTTAAAGTAGAAAAGACTTACATAGAAGGCCACAACTGTGCCTGCCGAGTGACCTGGTACTAGC
>JAWDEX010000015.1:1785956-1804503 GCA_035221805.1 Trichilia hirta | reverse complement strand
GCATGTCTATTTGCCCAAATAAGAACATTTGGCTTGAAGCAAAACTAGAACCTAGCATTAAAAAATTTCTAAATAGTGAGAAAATTATATCACTTGAGATAAGAACCCTTTTATATAATATATTGCTAGTTTTCCAAAACGAAAATATCGTATGACTTTAAATTTGCATTTTAAAGGTAGGGCTTTTGTGTGTGTGTCTGTGTGTGCATATATAAGTTTTTAAATACAGATTAAGCTCACATATTTTGAGAATTAATACAGATTTGAAGTTATTCTTTGTGTAATCCACGGCCGGTTTGCAGAAAAACAATGCTATATAATATAGCTTTAACATTTAAAAGTGCGGATGTCAACAGAGAGCAGAACCATTTACCAGATTCTTGATCAAGCTTCAAGCTTCTGGCTGTGCCATCTGCGGAAGTGTTTACATGGCTTGGAGACCATGTTATGAAGAAATCTTTGTTGAAATCTCCAGTAGAAACGAGAGAAGATGTTGAGAATTGAAGAAATGTGCTGAGAAACACAATGAATAGAATGAAGTTGAAGGAATTGTTCATGGCATTAATTTTCTCTGATATTAACAAAATGGTAGGAGATGCACGGTGCATTAGAAAGCTATATACATAGTTAAATATTATAGCATGGGAGTTGAAAAAAATATAAAAATTGAGAGAATACAATTAGCAAAGTTTTCTTGTTGAAGGAAGAATAACTTTCGAGAGAAGCAAAGAAATATATATCATGCTGTTAGAATATTGATCAAGCTTGAATATTATATTACAGTTTTTATATTACTTTTCTTTATTTAATTCCCATTGGAATGTGATTAAGAACCTCTACTTAATTTTGATTGTGCTACACTTAATCTTTATTAACTAATCATTAAATTTGTTTATCAATCATTCATGTACATGTGGCAGTGATATACTAAAAATCTCAATATTATATAATTTTTTTTTGTTTGGTTGACTCTGAAAAAGGAAAATTTTGAGCTAAATTATGTTCATATCAACATAGTTTTAAATAATTATCTGATGAAGAGGAGTCTATATGTAAGTTTTAGTCTTTTGATTCTCGGTCAGGTTTTAGCAGAAAGTTTTCTGAAAGTGAAACTGAAGCTTTGTTCTCTTGTGCTTTTCTTTTCAAGAAAGAACTTGGTCTCACAAGCTACCCTTTTGCAATCTTAGTGAGTTTATTCTTTGCCTTGCTCCTTTTTCTTGCTATAGATAGTTCTCCATCTCTGAGTTGGATTGAGTTTTCATTTATGTCACAAAACAAATGTTGGTATATCCATTCAAATTTCTTATAAACAAAAGAAAAAATTAAATTAAAGTCTATGCCATTATATCTATTGTACTTTTAACTTAATTTTTTACAATTTTTTATTTTACAACTTAATAACTATTAATCCTTTTGTAAAAAAACTTAATTCATAAAACCTCTATTTATAAAAGAATTTATTTTTTAAAAAATTTTACTTAAAAAATTATATCATATAGATCCTAAGTACAATGTCTACTCTTTATTTACAAAACTACGACTGCGGGCCCTTCGTACGAAAGGATAATGTCAATAATTTCAGTAGAGGTAGTCTGGTAGAGGACTTATGGAAAAATTGAATTATTTTTAAGAAAATAAAATTAGAGGAGTCAGATGTTATTATCCCGATATTAAAAATGAAATAAAAAATGAAATTTCAAACGAGTAGGGGGAGTACTTGAGTCCAGTTTTCGAATAAGCGTGTAGTAAGTTGGTGGGCGACTGGTGCTAGAAAGCGAAGAAGAAATTCAGAAAAATAAAAATAAATATAAATCGTACGATCCCAATACAACAAATCCATCTCTCAGTTTCCTTAGCAAGGGAAACCTCTTTGACACTTCAACTCTGCTTCTCTTGTCTCCAGGTACTTGAACTATCTTCACTTTGGAGCTGTTCAATTCTTTATTCGTTAAAAGATATGACCAAACTTAGTTTACTTAAAAGGAGTAAGTGTTTGAGTTTGCCATATGGATTTGTGTGTGCGCTTGTGTTTTGTCACTTTTGGTGCTTTAATTAGCTATTTTGGGAAATGGGCTTTTGGTTTTGACTCCGACTCTAGATTTTGGTATGATATCTGGATTTGATGTTGGACGTGGAGTGTGTTCTTCTTGCAGTTCCATGGTTAGTCTCTGGATTTATTTTGTTTTCATCGGTTTCATTATGCTCTTTGGATGTTTTATTTGATAGGTGTTCTTTCATTTGGGAGGATTTTGTTTCTGTGGCAGGATTGCTTAATGTTTTTTTTTTTTTGTGTGTGTGTGTGTGTGTTGTTGTTGTACTTATTTTTGTATTGAAACCAAGTAGTGCATGTTTAATTCGGAATTATAAATGAACAAATTTTGGATTGCTTGAACAGGCAAATAGTGTGATTAAAATTCAGAATTAGTAGTCAGTTGAGTGATTAGACTGTTGTTTGATTGTTATGATAGTTGAGAAACTGAATGGAGATGTGAACCTGCAAGTAGGAGGTTCACTTGGATCATTGTTTTCTTTATTCGATTACAAATATTTGGTGTTTTTTTGCACACTGCTTTTAGGTGTTACCAGAGTGCTTTTTTGAAAATTCCATAGAAAAAGAGTTGGTTCATCTTTTTTCATAGATCCTGAATGTTTTGGTAACTACACTAAATTGAAAACCTGGAATTATTTGAATTTTCTTTTACTTCTGCTTTTTCTTGTGAAATGATGTTTGCCCTTCTCAGTTTAATTTTTTGCCCAGTTTTTGCTGTTATTAACAGAAGTTTTGATTTTGAACAAGTCTAATAGTTCTTTTAGGCTCATTTGAGATTGCGGGATATACTTTTCAGAGATCCAAGTTATTGAGTATTCGGTTTTATGTCATAACAATTAGTTTTTAGATGAATTGCATTTTGGCATGAACTATGTCAGCTTGCAGGAATTTAATCTATCAAAGTTCATTGAAGTTAACTTTGAATTGAGTTTTTAATTTCTATTTCCAAGATTTATTACTGGATCACTTGAATATTGGAATTCAGATAGCAATGCCTATATACACAGGAGTAGATAAGAGAAGGGGATTCAAGCAAGTACATCATGATCAAACGGGTACCAATTAGAAATCAAAGATCGAAAGGCATCAGGGTAAAACATGTTCTGCAGATTTGTCTGTTGCTTGGTGTTTGCTTTTGGTTAATCTACCAAGTCAAGCACTCCCATGATAAGAAGAAGGAATTTGATGATAAAGATGCAACAGTTTCACTCAAAGCACGTAGTGATGATGAGATTCTGAAATTGGGGCGGAAGGATCTTCCTCAGGTGCGGGAAATAACTAATAATGAGAAGCATGAGGAAGAAGAGGAAGATGTAGTCGAGGATGAAGAAAATAAACCTGAAGAAGAAAAGGAAGTGAGAAAGTATGAAGACGAGGACCACAAAGAAGCAAACAAGAATGAAGAAGTAGACCATGACGACGAAGAGCAAGAAGAAGCAAACTCACAGGAACAAGTGCAAAAAGAGGCAGGAAGCAAGCATGAAGAAGAGGACCAGGAAGAAGAAACTAAGACTGAAGAGACAGAAGAGGAGAAAACAGGAAGTGGCAGTGAGGAGATGGATGAACAAGATCAAGAGAAAACAGAAGGTGAAGCTGATCGTGAGGAAGAATTTATAGACGAAGAGAAAGAGCGGGAAGGAGATAGTGATGATAGAGAGAATGAAGTGAGCGAGGGTGAAGAGAAAGACAGTCAAGTACAAAATGAGAATTCGTTGGATGACAATGATCATGATGCAGGTGATAGGAGTACCCATGTGGCACGAGAAGAACAGTATAAGGCAGATGATGCTTCCAGTGCAGTGTCCCATGACAACCAAATTATTATCTCTGAGACTGAGAAAACAAGTTCTGAAAACTCAAATGAGAACTCTGAAAGGGATATTTCTGAAGACAAAAAGACATCAAATAACACTGAGGAAATCAATGGAAATCAACAGAGTACAGGATTAAAATTGGGAGAAGGTGAAATGGATAGAAGTGACAGTACATTGAATTTAACAACCGATGAAGAAAAGCAAAAGGATCACAGGACTAGATCATACAAGCCTGAGGTCAGCTCTCTTATAAATGCAACCAATATCTCAACTGAAACAGGTACAGAAATCAGCAACAAGTCAGTAGGATTGAATACCAAAATTAATGGTTCTCTGCAGAATGGAAATGAAACTAAATCAGATTCAAATCATGCTCAAAATGAAACATTGATTGGTGCAACAAACCTGGAAGCCGCTAACCAGCAAACAGAATTGGAACAAGCCAATAGCAATAATACAATTTCTGATGGAAACCAGTATGTTTCTAATTCCACTATTTCTGGTACAACCGTGAGTGCTGATGCAGCCATGGGAGATTCCTTTAATAATTCAGATCCCATCATATCAGAAATGAATAAAAGCTTAAATGAAACAGCAGATGGAGGGGTCAGTTCTGGGACTGCCAACACAACTCAGAATGAAATGTTGAATAAGAACTATGAATCAGGTGGAGCAAATCAAAGCTCTGACTCTTCCTCTAAGAATGAGATTGTTGAGGCAGCCAAAGAAGACCCTGATTCATCTGATTCTTCTGTTGTCCATGATGATAAGGAATCCCAGATTGATCTGGAGACATTGCCTGATATTAGAAATACTGATGATGACGGTGAAGATGCTGCAGCAGAATAGAAATTTAGCTTAAGTGTTTTTTGCGTTTTTCTTGGTGCTCCAACGTTTTAATCATAATTTTCTCACTTGGCTTTCATACAGAGACAGACAAGATTTTTAGAGTGCTTATGCTTGACTGGACTGCTCAAAATGCAGTTCAACTTTGCAGGCAATTGGCAAGTTTATATTATGATCGGTTTTAATCTGTATAATTTATGTCAATTTGTTAACTTCTGTGATATGTGTACAGTTTTTTATTCCAGCTTCTAGTTCTACTTACCCTGTGTCATGGCTTTTGTCCCTTTGCTTAAATTCTGTAAGTGATGTTCTAGAGACTTAAACATGTTCATGGACCTTGAACGTGATGCCAGTCTGCATTTTACGTCTTTGTCCAGTAAGGAAACAGCAATCCGCAACATCAGTGTGGTGTTTGATGGAATTTAATTTTGCAGAGCTTAGCAGTGTCCAACATTATGGTATGTTATTCTCAACGTAGAGATTATGACATGAGCAATTCATTCCATATTACAGTACTAAATGTATTATCGAAGATTTATTGCAACTCAGCTATCAAATATTGTGTTGAATATGCAACTGCACTCGAACTTGCCGACGGTATTATTGCGGATTACAGTATTACTTGCAAACTATATGACTAAATCCATCTAGAGAATGTATATTAAACATGGTTGTTCTCAAATTTCGAATAAATTACCAAAAAGATTACAGCAGTCCAGAGATTAGTACTAAAAATCAGATTCATTGCGACTTCTTTGCCTGCATTATGCATTTTGGTTGCTGTCGCTTTGCCTACTATTTTTGTGTAGTTTTCCTTTGCTGGTTTGGGTCTTAGCATGCAAGCTTTATGTTAATTTTCTCTTTGAAATTTTTATGGCTGTTCTGTTTCAGAACAATCGCTGTTGTGCGTCTGAAGACCGTGCCTGCTGTTTTATACTCTACTTCCGTTTGGTTCACTTACTGCTCTGCAGTGCATGTTCCTGCCGTTCTTGATTACGCATCAATGCATGTGATCTGTGCTTGATTGATATAAGCCTGGTGTTGAGCATGTGACTTCTCCTTACATTCTTTGTACATGTCAGCTTTATGCTTCCTAGCCTTAGTTTAACAACGTCAATTACCTTTTGCTAGATTAGTTTATAATTTACAGACATGTAATTTATGATTTTGCTTTTGTCGACTTGTTTTATTTTATTTTACATTGGCACAGTTTTTGCCTCAGTACCATACGAATCTTGGATTATTTTTTACAAAAATAAGTGCAGATAAAAGAATTTTTATTTATTTTTTTTTTTTGAAACAATGTTGTTTAAAAACAAATTTGTCAAAAATAGTTCTTATTTTATATCTAGTATATCTACTTTTAAAAGATTAGAACATCAAATGTTTGAAATTTCTTTGCATTAAAGTCTAGGCATAATGTATAGAGAGAATGAAATTAAATTTATTTGTAATTTTTGTAATAAAAGAAAAACTAAAGTTATTCAAGTACAAATAAAAATATATATTTAAAATGACATTCTAAAAAAAATAAAAATATGCTTCGCTGACTCACGGTACTCAAATTTTACTTTTATAAAATACTACTACGGGTAATATTAGTTGTTTTAGATATTTATATCAAAATATGAGAAAATGGATGGCTTAATAAATTGCATTAAACAAACTACCTTTCACTAAAGATAAAATATTAAAAAAGTTTATAAAAAGATATATTCAATCTTCTTTTTCATTAATTCTTATAAATACATAAAAAAGTAATTGTTTTAAATTATTTAAACAAGTTAAAAAAATTTGACTACAAATTTCCATCACTTTAAAGGTGTTATTTCTCTTACTTCTGACAATTGATTTAAATATAATTTATTTGTGTTATATTTTTATTAATGCTCGTTACATTAACAAAAATTGAATATTATATAAAAAAAATTATTACTTTTCATGAATTAGAATATCTATATAATTCTGTTGCTATTTTCAATTCGATGATAAATGCTTTTAGATTGTATAAAATAATTAATAAAACTTTTAGCATTATTTTTTACGATAAATTTATCAATAATTCTGTCATTAACATGTTTATTAATAATATAATATCTGTACATAATTTTTATGCACAACTTTTTTATTTGAGATGTATTTATCATATTGTTAACTTAATCTTGCAAAATGAATTAAATTTAATGTAGGTACTTATAAAAAAGATTAGAGATGCAATACAATATATTGCATCACATGATTCTAAAAGACAATAATTTAATGTTACTTTAGTATATTATTTATTACAACTTAAGATATTCATATTTAATGTGAAGACTTATTGGAATTTTACTTATTTGATTTTGAAATTTTGTGTGAATTATAGTGATTCCATTACTAATTATTATCATTAAAAATTTGATGAAATTTATATCTCTCCTACTAATTAGAATATTGTATTTACTTTTATAATTTTTTTAAAAATATTTTATAAAGTGACATTATCATATTCGTGTGTTTATTCTTCTACTACTTATTGTATTTTAAATCATTTATATAATATTAGTAATACTTTTGTTCATTATTAGCATATTAATAAGTCTAGATTAATTTGTCCTTGTACCAGAGAAAATTCAAAAAATATTTGAAAGATATTTCTAAATTATTTATACATGCAATAATGATGGATCTTAAAATAAATCTTTAATATATTATTGTATTAGTTTATGAACCTACAAAAAATTTAAATATTATACTAGATATAGATTACTCATATTAAAAAAATTCTTTAAATGATATTTATATTCAAATTAGAATATAAAAAGAATAAATATACAAACTTGCGATACTAATAATAAACACATAGTTGATACTCTCTCTTATAAAATTTTAAACATGTTAATAGCAGGCAAATGGGTAATTCTTATAGTGCCCTTTATGAACTAATAAATTATATTTCTACTAATTATGATAATTTATTGACTCTTTAAGAATTTTTTTTTTGATATTTTACAATAATAAAATGTAAATAAAAGAATTTTTTAAATATTTTTTTATCATAAACCGTGATATACTAGTTCTTTAGGCGTATGCAATATCATTAAAATCTGTTTTTAGTATAAGAAAATGGAATTAAATAAAAGGAGATTAAAATTATCACTAGCAGATTAATAATGCTTATTATGCTTAAAAGAATGGGAGAATGTAAAGGATCGAATTCGAAACTTAAGTAATGAAATTAATATGAAAATTAAATTGTTAAATCTTGATAAAAATTAATTTATTTAAATTTCATTTAGTTTGGATTTTGGAACCTGAAAAATGAGTTTTAGTTTGTTTCTTATTTATAATTTTAATGTAAAATAATTAAATAGACCATGTATAAACGATAAATAGTTCAATAAATGTTAATTTAGTTATATGTGCTATGATTGTATTTACGTAAATTCATTTATTTTGCAATTAGTTGTACGTTATTTGTTTATCATAATTAAATTTAAATGTATATTTAAGATACTAAAATAGTATTGTTTAAATTGTCATGTATATATATATTAATTTATTGTGTCTAATTCACAGTGGTGAACTATATCAATTTATTATTATATTATATTAAGTTTGTGGGATAGAATCGAGCTGGCTTAGGACAGCCTTCAAGAATGTGTCGAGCCTAATTCCATCGCCTACCGTGCCAGATTTTATTGTTTACAAAAGGCCGTACCTGATTAGCTTGGCTCATTTGCCCCCTCTGTCTGCTACTACTTATGTACAACATATAAATCAATATAAACGATAAACAAACGAAATTAATATTTTTTAAAAAAATGGTCTGCTTTGTCATTTATGACTGTACAAAATAATCCATCTTACAACATATAAAGCTCAAAAACTGCAGCTAAGTTATCCGCCCAAAGAATAACCCAACACTAATACAAGTCCAATCACCATTAAAAAATTAAAATAAAAACAAATTGGTGTTTCCCAAAACGACAAACGCTTGTACATCAAACTACAGACTGCAGAGACTGCTGTCTCAACTCTTTTCTTAGCTTCTGAGAAAACAACCTGCAAGCATCCATACTCAGATCCATAGCCGCCGCCAATGCCACGAAAGCAGCAGCATCCTCCCTGCAAGTCACGTGATGCACACCGATTTCAACCTCCGGTTTGCTGCACTTCCCAACGCCTTTCACTGTAGACGACATTACAAAACCTCTGTACATAAATTGTGGCCACATGCAGAACGCGAAATCAGATCCGGACCCGGATCCAGGTCTTGAACCCGATCCGGACCAGGTCCCAGAACCGAAATCGCAGCTGCTGTGCGGACTGTGTACTGGGGTTGAAGGAAGTGTGGTTGTAGTGTCGATGATGAATTTCCCGCCTTTTGTGCTGCTGAGAGTCGAATTTGCGACGGTGGTGTTTGAGGAAGTTGAGGTGATGGCGTCGTGTAAAAGATCGAACCGGTATCCGAGTAAATCGGAATTTCCCGGTTCACGCCAGGCCTCGAGACGACCCCAGGGCTTCCAGGTGCAGTTTCCAGGGCGGAGAATTAGCCATGCACCAGGATTGGACCGGCTGACCCGGTCTGACCCGGGAGACGGGACAAATGGAGTCACCATTGACGCCATTGCTACTGGTGAACCAGAAAGATCATGAATTGTAATTGACCAACCTTTCCTCTCATTGGAAGATTGATCCTTTTCCGCTGCGAAAGTCGGCAGCCAACTTCTCGGCGCGTTTGTTTCCGACATTGAAGGCCTGTAATAACACACAATGTTAGATAAATTGATTGTTCTGACAAGAAGTAAAATGTTTTGACTATATTACATTAACAAACTAGTAGATTGGTTTAGATAACTGACCTCGATACTAAATTTCGATCATTGGAGTTCCTGAATCCGAACTTGCAAGTGAAAACAGCTTGCTTAACACTTCCTTGAACCTGAAAAACCTGAGGACTACACTCAGGTTCTCCATCGAATTGAAACACAAATCTCGGATCAGGTTCAGCTTTAACAGTCAAGTACAATTTCGGCGCCTGCGATCCTTTCTTGTTTTCTCCGATTGCTATCCACCCATTGTGAATCACAGACACCTTAGTTTCCGCTCCTTGAAGATCCAACGGCACAAAAACTCTTCCGATCAATTTATCAGTCGTCACACACGACATCCCATGCCGGCCCGTATAAACATCAATCCTCAAAGAAATATTATTTCTAGAGGAAGTTCTGTTATTTTCCAAGATTTTCTCGATCTGGGGCTTGTCGAGATTGAAGCAAGCGGCGAGAGAGTGGGAGAGACTAGCGTTGTTCGCGTCCTGGCCGTTGTTTTGGATTGGAATTGTTGCTATCTGATCGGGGAAGTTCTTGAGCTTGATTTTGCAATAACAAGGCTGCGAAGAAGGATGAATCCTTGACAATAAAGAAGTTTTTGACGGAACAGTTGGAAATTTCAACACCAAGTTTCCGATTAGAATCCGCACAAAAGGGCACGGATCCATTTACAGGGAGAAGAAGAAGAAGCAACAGTGAATTGTGTGAAATTGAGGTGAAGAGTGTTGAGAAGAGGGAATTCCCCAGATAAAGGGTTGAGCATTTACCGACTTTCATCAATAATTTAAAGCAAAAATAAAGAATAGAACATAGAGAGATACGAAGATGAAACAGCCACCAGGCTGTCAAATAGCTGGGTTGTATTTTGTATATATTTTAAAAAAAATAATAAATTTATTTTCCTCGTAAATGGTAGGCTGTGATGAGGTCAACTTCATTATTGTTGTGTGAGTCTCTCTTTGTCTTTGTGTGTCGTAGTTATTGCCCTGTTTTGATACAAGAATTGGAATCTTATTTAATTGATATGGCTGAAAAAATAATCCAAGAAAAGTTTAGGTTGTATGTAGTATACAATTTCGATTCTAATAAATTTGAAAGTACTTTTCGTGGAAAAAATTTCATGTTCAACAATTGTATTTTAAAAAAGAAAGAATATAAAAAGTTACGGATAAAAATTAAAAACTTTAATATATAAATTATGTAATTCCTTTTAAATTTTCACAAACTCAAATTTTTTTTTAATTTATTTTAACGAGTGAATGATTAATAGCTCCTATAATTTTTTTAAATAAATATCTCCTTCTTTATATTTTGTGGCAAAATTTTTTTTAAATTTGATAATTGAAATAAATATTTCTTATCAAATTAAAGTTCATAATTTTTAATTTTTTTATAATATAATAACTATTATACTTTTAATTGTTATAAAAGTTATAATATGTAAAATTTAAGGAGCCGAAATTATGAAAGAAAGTTAAAAGAGCCCAAATTTAAGAAACTATGCTACTAGGTACTTGGACAAAGGATTTGGCTTGTTTATAAAATTTCTTTAAATTTTTAAAAATTTAGTATAAATATATATAAGGTGGATTTTTAAATTAATAGTATTAACATACATTTTTAATGATTGATTTTATACAATTCAAGGGTTAACATAACTTATTTGTATGAATATTTTATTTTAAATTATCATCACATGATCATGATTTGAGTTATATTGTATCATGCCAATCGTAGGAACGCCCATATACAATTACTCCTCTAGATGAAGATAATTGACGAGTTGGCACACAATGCGCACGTACATAAGATGCCAGCCAGGAGCATCCACGTCAAAAAATATTCCAACTATTTGTACTTTTCTTTCTTCCTTTTTATGCCTATTTCTACATTTGGAATAGTAAAATAGGTCCTTCAAGTTTTATATTTTTACAAAAAGTGACATCATTTTTTAGGTCCTTATCTCTTATTAGGATGACGAAAATTTTGGATTGGCCTATTGCGCTTGCATAATGTCAATCAAAAGTATAATATATTTTAAATTAAAATAAATATAATTAATTTATTAATTTTATCATGATTTAAAACTCTAAATGATTATTAAATAGACTAAATAAATTATAATTGTGTTATCTATTTAATAAATTTTATTTTATTTTAATCAAATATTCTTTAGAATATAAAAAATATACTAAATTATTAATAAATTGATATTTTGTAATTAATTATATCATTAATAAATTTCAAACTTAAATTTAAAATAATTATTAATTATGTCTGGTCTACGTGGGATTGGCAGATCACTTCATGAATTACCACTTTTAAATAAATTTGGTCTTTTAAGATGGCAGTTGATTGATTTAATGAAGATGAAGAAACTTTAGTCTTCCTTTAAAAAACTTAAAAGATAATGGACCTAGATGTAAAAATATATCTTGTCGTTTTCTGAATATTTCTTTTTCCGTTTCAATCCATGTGATAAAACCTCCAGTGCGATCCGCTGGAGATGCGTAAGTTCACCAATTGGCTGTAGCCCAGCTGTGGCCACTGCCCAGGCGGCAGCCACTAAGACCCCGGTTGGATTCTGGCATTGGACACCGAAGTGGGGCCCACATACTGGCCCACTCAATGTCGGTCCCACAAAACAACTTTAATGAACCAATCACATCTTGGAATTTTATACAGAGACGCTGTCACGACTGCAAATAGATGTCCTCTTTCTAGATCTGGTTATGCAAATGGGATAGGTGGACGAAACTAGCCTCTAGGCAGTAGGCTCTAGCAGTTAAAATTTAAAACATATCGGCCTACTCTTTATACGTGGAGTTAAAATTTAAAATATAAATTTTAAAATTTACGTTAAATAATATAAAATTTAAATTTATGTAAAAATTTATATTATTTACAATAAAAATTTTAAATTTTAAATTTTACGCATAATTAATATCAAATATATTCATGTATCAATATAAAAGTTTGAGACACACGGTACGTGGGCTATCAAAGTGAAATTTTTCAACTGCTTTTTATTTTCTTACAAGTTAATTTCTATTTAATTTTATATTATTTTAATTTAATATTTAATTAGTTTAAACTTATTTAATGTTGTGGAGAGTAAAAATCAAGATCATTGTTAAAGCCAATTTTTCCTTAATTCTACAATATTAAAAATACAAGTCAATTTCTATGTGAAAAAAAATCTCATGAGTGATTTTATAATTTCAGTGTTATCACTGTCGGTCTAAAAATTCACTAAAAAATGAATTTTATGATCAATTCAAAGTTTATA
The DNA here is from genome assembly GCA_035221805.1 of Trichilia hirta. Lineage (NCBI taxonomy): Eukaryota > Viridiplantae > Streptophyta > Magnoliopsida > Sapindales > Meliaceae > Trichilia > Trichilia hirta. The sequence goes on along the minus strand of JAWDEX010000015.1, from coordinate 1,791,690 downwards.
ACCCTAACAATAAAATATCAAGACCATCAAATACATAAATGCTACTACTTCGAATCAGAAAAAAGGACCTTGACTTTGACATAAGATTTAGTTTTAAAACGAAAACAATAAAAAAAGGATCTTATGATAATTTTAAAGTTATTATATATTATCACATCATATTTTAAATTTTATATTATAAAAATTATATTTTAGATAATTATTGTATTAGCCTAAACTTAAAGTTAATACTTATATAATAACTTATTATTCAACAAGAAAATATTTTAACAAATGTTATCTCGCATTCTCAAATGACATAAGTAAAAATTTAGGAAATATGCTATTAAACATTATAAATATCAGGTCTCTTTCAAGGGGGAGGGAGTTGAAAAATTTGTTAAAAAAAAAAAAAAAGTGACTTTTGTTGATATTTTCTCAATCTCTCTTTTTTTAGTTAAATTTTTGCCCCTTTTTTTGTGAATATTAAGCATGATTTATTGAAATTTATACATCAAAAAAATTGATATTACTCCTGACTATTTTTATAATTTTAAGTGCAAAAGGCAGATGCTGTAACATTTTTCCAACATAAGGAAAGCCCAGCAGTTTATTTTACTTATTGAAGAAAACATTTTAGTAAAAAAAATTTGAAGTATCAACAAATATTAAATTGAAAATAAGGCAAAAAAAAAAGTTTTCTATTGAAAATGTTTGTGCTTTCTTAATTGAAATAAGTACATGTACTTTGATTTGAAATTTTCTAAACTATCAACCTAGTGAAATCTTAAATTTCGTTTATCAAGAAAATCTCTTTTTCAAGGGGGCAGTAGGGATTGGACATCTCTTGAGAGCTACAAAAGAAAGCCAGTTAATCATATATTGTCAATAAGCTTAAAATTAGATCGTCCTAAATGGATACCCGAGCGGTTAACGGGTACAAATTGTAAATTCGCTTGCATAAGTATTTTGATTTCTTAGCTAAGGATAGATGTTAATTGCTTTATTTAAAGCATTTTTCTTTTATAGTAATGGATCAACTCAAATGCAGATGAGGGACCAGAATTTGTAGGGATTAGGGATAGGGTGTGTGCATTTTTATTTCTCTTTTTTTGAAAAAATAAAATTAAATTGCAAATGGGCTTTTTTCTTAACCCAAAAGAAGAAAAAACTTTCTATTGGGCCACATTTAGGCACAGAAGAAAGTCACAAGAAAAATTATTCTCAAGCTCCGCTGTAGCATTCTTGCAACAATTCAATTAAAATCTTATAATATATGTACTAAACTTTGCTTTAGTATTATAGTACTTTTGGCTTGTTTTAAAAACAAAAATAAAAATCTTTAACTTAAAATTTATTTATTTTTAATTAATATTTAGAATAACATAAAAAAATTACATCTACTACATATATAAAAAAAAAATTTCAAGTTTTTCTTTATTTCTCATCATCTACCCAGGAAAATAGCAAAGCTTAACATATTATATATATAAAAGAAAAAAGAAATAAAACAAATCAAACATTAAAACATTATTAATTAATCGTATCATCAAAAATGTTCGTCAAAATGCCCAAAATTACATCAAAATAACATAAAAAAATTACATCTCCCACATTCAAAAATGCTCATCAAAATCAAAATCACCACCACCAACTTTGATAATCTCTTCATTACCAGAATTAACAATATTTCCCAACAAATCTTGTTCATTACCCATGTAAACATTATTGGGCACCAAATATTCAGTCATCATCATCATTTCATTAACCCTAGCTTCAATTTTACCTCTCAATTTCTTCATGGCCTTCACGTATTCTTCAAGCTCTTCTATCCCCATATCATCAATCGGTTCTTCCCACCAAAAACTTCCACTTTTGTTCTTCTTCTTCTTCTTCCCTTCCTCTATTATCTTCCCACATTTCATCTCATTCTCTAACTCTTTCATGGCTTCCTTGTACTCTTTGTTATGCTGTTGTAGCATACACGGGATCGAGCAAACTTCAGCAGATGAAGGAGAATGGTTTTCGTTGAGATAACGGTTTAAGATTGTATCGAAGTCGGGATGGCCGACGAGAAAGATCTTACCGTTTGGGGAAAATACGACGACGCCCACTTCTGCTCCGCACAATACGCAGAGCTCCATGGCTTTGCTGAAGAGCCCTGACCGGCGTTTGGAGAAGGTGACTTGCAAGCTGTTTTTGTCTTCGAGTTTCTTTATTTCGATCTTTTGACGGCCTCTGGTTGTCTTCTTCCTTCTGTTTTGATCAGTATTGCCACTTTTGTTGCTGCTACTGCTGTTGTTATTGTCCATGGCAATCAAAAGAGAGAATTAGGGTTTTAATTTTCTTTAGTGTTTAATATGACAATGAGGAAGCATTGCAGTATTGATTAATTTATAGTAACTGAATATCGTATAAGATTTTTTCCTTTGTTTTTTTAGTATAATATTTTCATAGATGTTCATGTCATTGCTAAAATTAAGCCCCAAGAAACTAGTTGCCCATATAATGATATGTTACCCTATTGGTCTTTGAAGAAACAAATTAATTAATTGTTTTTTGAAAAAGAATCTTAAGGAATATTACAGATAGTAAATGAAGAGAAAATTTAGGAAAGTGATGTTTATATACTTTTGAAGAAAAGAAAAGTGTAAAAGAGGTTTGAATATTTTTCTTTTCCTTTTTTTGCCCTTGATTTTCGAAATCTTCCATTTTTGGGTTCTGCAATTAATAAGTGAGATTCTCCAGAAAGCTTGCATATCTTTTGTTACTAAAAGTAACCTACTTTAGTATTTTAATTTTATTTTCGATATATTTTTTATTAAAAAATTTGGTAAAACAAGTATAATACCTCACATATATGTTCATCCAATAAATTCGTACCACCTTCACATTTATTTTGAAATTATTAAATGCGTGTTAACTATAATGAGAAAGAAAATTTATCAAATATTTTTATAGAATGGTCTTGTAAAGACAACATTACCTAATTTCTTTGCATTATTTTTATTTTTACATTAATCGTCAATTTTATATTATTTTCATGTATATATTAATCTTCTAGCTTCACGGTTAACTTCTTTTACCAACTAGTTTTTAAGTAATTAAATAATTAACAATTGAATACTCTATTTGTTCTCTATAATAATTCCTTTTTTAGAAAAATATTATAAGAAAATGGGTTAAAATATTATGTACCCCTCACATAACTTCTTTATGAGTAGTTAATCTGTAAGTTTAATAATAGCTAGACAAATCCGAAGAAACGTTATTTTTGAATTCATAATTAACTACACTCGCAACAATGACAGAAAGAAATTAATTTGAAACAATTAGCACACAGCAATGACTTGCGAGGAGCTACCCATGTAACTGCCCGAGACATTAATGAATAATGACAACAAAACCTCAGAGAAGCTCATGACAATTTCCATAACCCAAGTTGTAAGAAGGAGAACCTTTCAAATTTGCGGGAGCAATAATCTCAAGCGGTTTGGTTTCGAAACGATTACTATTTTGAGACAACTCGATCCCAATCTCGTTAGTTTGTTTCTCTACATTCTTCTTCAAGTCTTCCATGGCTGCCTTAAATTTTTGAAGCTCATGTAAACCTAATTCATTGATCGGAGCTTCCCACCAACATTCTTTTCGGCTTGCTTTCCTGATTTCACTTAGCAGTTCTCCATGTTTTTTCTCAATTTCTATTTGATGAAGAACTTGTGTTAGTTGCATGTTGAGCTCACGAATGTTAGCATCTCGATGAACTTCAATGAGGCGGTGTATGCCGGAATCCGATGGTGGCTTTCGAGCAAGAAATCGATCAATGATGGAGTCAACGTTTGGGTGGCCGAAAGAGAAAGCTTTGTTGGCCGGAGAGAAAACAATTAGGCCAATGTCAACACCGCAAAGTGTGCTAAGCTCATTAGCTTTTTTAAATACTCCTGCTCGACGTTTGGAGAATGTAACTTGAAGATTGTTTTTCTTTGGGATTTTTGCAATTGGAATTTTTTTACGACCCATGCAAACCTTTTTCTCCATCGCTATAGAGATTAATTAAAATCAAAGAAAGATTTCAAAGAGGGAAATTTGCACGTTGATCAATATTTTGTGTGTGATGTGTTCGGGAAACATGCATACGGGGGTATTTATATGGTCAATCTCTCTTTGAATTTTACTTAAGCTGGCCAACATTATGATCATGTGATTAATCCAAAGATTTGTAAGTTATCAAATCTTAGTCTCTTAATGCATGATTACTATGGAACTAATTATCTATATTAGTTGGAAGTCGGTATAAATTGGCTTTATTAATCATCATGAGTAGTGTTTAATTGCATTTCATTAATACTGAAAAGTCATAACGGAATTCTTTTTCATTAATATTTTTCAATTAATTTCTTTTGTCCAATTTTAACCACACAGTTTCTATTTTCTATCCATTAAAAAAATGTAACAGTAACAATAAATAGTCACTGAAGGACATTTTATGTATATTTCATGACTTGGTTTAACTTAATGTATTACTTGAACATTAATGCTTACTTAATTATATATAATTAATTACTATGTACCTGATTTATTCCCAATATTACAAGCATTTTTAACCATGTTTCACTATTTGCTTCCACTACTTGGCTGTCGAACCATTTGGGAAGCAATGAAGAGGAATGAAGTTCGTGAAGGCAAATTATATCCATTCATTACATTTTTTTAAAATTATTTCAATAAAATAATTCAAATGAATTCTGAACCTCTCTATCATTCAAATATTTTATTAGTGTGTGTCTGTGTGCACGCGCTTAAAATTAATACAAATGCTTAGAAAATAAATTCCTACACAAAATATTTTATAAAATTATATATATTATTGCTATATATTTTTTGTTCTCTTAAACCTTTTATTTACTTCAATAAAAATATAATGCATGAAATAATTATAAAGTATTAGTCTTTTTTTTATTTTTACGGTCTTTATTTGGTTCTCTCCATTATATGGAATGAATCAATCTGAATAGTTACGGTTAATTTTCTTAATCTTACCTATCTTTCGGTATTAATGTAGAAAACATATTATATTTGTATGGATTAAATAAATAATCAAAACTTCTCTAATATGTGTTAATCATTCAATTTTTCAGAGAACACAACAGGCTAATAATCTAAAAGAATTAAACATTCACGAACGATATGTATAATGTATAGGCCTTCTGTTCGTGGTATCTTAAGAAAATAATTTTTCTCATTGCCGTGATAATATTTAATTAAATATAGTTTGATACCGTTTAATATAACTGGTGTTCGGTAAATACTAACTTTTAATGGAATACGTTCGCTCTTTTTTAATATCTAACATTTTACTATTACGCTTTATAGACGTAGATTCAAAATCATGTACTTCAATCCCAAACATATATAGCCTCATACATATACAAATATAAACAAAAGTAATCAAACAAATAAGAGAAGGTAAATATATAACATGCATTTTATATTATATATCATAAATTATACAGCCAAACATGAAACAAGGACAAGTCCTTACTTATTCTGTCAAAACAAACACCCAAAGAAAAGACTCAAACCCTAAGGCGTGCATAACATACGAGCCACATATAACTGATCAAAAGGAAGATTTATCCCTCCATTTGAACTAATCCCTGCAAAAAATTGCGGTTGAAGATTCGAATTCTGTATCAGAACTTTCTCAGCTTGCTTTCCCACATTCTTCTTCAGATCCTCCAGGGACATTTTCAAC
>JAWDEX010000015.1:1683663-1733900 GCA_035221805.1 Trichilia hirta | reverse complement strand
GAACTAGTTTAACTACTGGTATGAGTGCAAATGTTCCACTCCTTGCCCGTGTGTATCTCAAACTTGGAACTTGGCAGTGGGCACTTTCTCCTGGATTGGATGATGAATCTATACAAGGTAGATAAACTCCTTTTAATATTATGTTTTTTTACTTTGAAACTATTTTTGATTTTTCCGAAATAATCATCTGCTTCTGTAGAAATTCTTGCTGCATTTAGGAATGCCACTCAGTGTGCGCAAAATTGGGCAAAAGCATGGCACTCATGGGCATTGTTCAATACAGCAGTAATGTCCCATTATACCTTAAGAGGCTGCTCGCCTTCTGTTGCTTCGCAGTTTGTTGTTCATGCAGTCACTGGATATTTTCAGTCCATAGCATGTGCGGCACACTCTAAGGGAGTTGATGATAGTTTACAGGTAAAGGATATATCTTGATATTTAAGGTTACTAATTTCAAAATCCTGGACTTAAACCTCTGGGATGCATATTCAAGTCATTACATCTATACGTGCTTTTTGGGAAGCCTCCTTTCTTTTCCTTGGGTCAAATGCTCTATGATTGTCTATTAACTTTTCTAGAAATTCTGCTTATTTGCTTCAGGACATACTTCGTCTTCTTACTTTGTGGTTCAACCATGGAGCTACTGCAGAAGTCCAAATAGCTCTTCAGAAAGGTTTTACAGTTGTTAATATCAACACATGGCTGGTTGTTTTACCTCAAATAATTGCCAGGATACATTCAAATAACCCTACTGTGAGAGAGCTAATACAGTCACTTCTAGTGCGAATTGGACAAAGTCATCCACAGGTTTGTTTTTGGTCTCTGATTTCGAAAATGTTAGTTCAGCATAGTATTGATTGCAAGATCACAGAAACTCTTGAAATCTTGTGGGTATTATAGAGCTCTAGAACTAATCTTTTGTTTCCTTTAAGTTACTCACAAGGAAAGTTTCCTTTTGAAAGTTTTGATTTGCTAATATTTCTTTGGCATTCAAGTTTATTTCCACGCCCAAAATTTATGTTCCTGATCATGTTGTTTCCTTGGATTTGTCTCAACTCAACTCAAAATGCTACTACCATGGCTAAAGCAAATTCATTTTTTTATTTCAGGCTCTCATGTACCCTCTTCTTGTGGCATGTAAATCAATAAGCAATTTACGTAGAGCTGCTGCTCAAGAAGTGGTTGACAAAGTTCGGCAGCATAGCGGTGTCCTTGTGGATCAGGTCAAATGATTATAATACATATGTAATTATAACTTTTTGTTCTTTATTTTTCTCTCTTACAAGTTGCTTGTTATGCAGGCACAACTTGTGTCGAAGGAACTTATCAGAGTTGCAATACTGTGGCATGAAATGTGGCATGAAGCACTAGAAGAAGCTAGCCGTTTGTATTTTGGTGAACATAACATTGAGGGAATGCTGAAAGTGTTAGAACCATTGCATGAAATGCTTGAGGAAGGGGCTATGAGGGAGAATACCACCATAAAAGAGAGAGCATTTATAGAGGTTATATCATTTTCATACAGTCCTGTTTCTGTCCATTATATATTTATTTTTTTTGTCCATTATGATTAGGCAGCAATTAATGCATGCTGAGTACATCAAGGCATTTCAACTCCTGTTGTTGTCAAGCAGACGACAAATGAATTAGAACTTACTAATTTACTTAATTATTATACCTTCATGCTATTGCAGGCTTACCGTCATGAATTACTAGAGGCCTATGATTGTTGCATGAAGTATAAGAGAACTGGAAAAGATGCTGAGCTTACTCAGGTACGAACGAAATAGTTGTAAAATTTGTTTTTCTCAATGATTTTCCAGTCTATTATTTATTGGAATTGCATTAGCGATGTTCAGTATTTTGTGTTTTTGGTATGTGTTATTTGATGTGAAAATATTGAATCAAGCACACTAGGACATGACCTTAATTAGTTTCTCCTTGTTAGTGTAGTAAGCTAATCCTATCCATGCACCTTTTGGTTTAAGGTTAATGAAAAATGCTAGAAGGTATATCCGTGTAGAGACTCTGCCTGCACTAGACTTCATTTGAGCACTATTTAAGTGTCTGACAAATTCGTTTGATGCCCACCTAGCTTGCATGCAGTACTTGTAGAAAACTATATAGGCCGGACCCTCAATTGGTTTGAGTTTTATAGCCGACAAGGTATAAATTTCTAGTTTTAAGATGCCGCGTAAAATATTCTTTTCGAAAGGTCTGTTTATTTTTCATCTTATACAACTATTGAATTATTGAAAACTTGCAATTTATTAGTGAAATGCATTAATAAATTATAGTTTCCAACATGCTTGCTTAACTTATAGCTTTGTTTACTAGTTGGAAAATTTTTCCTACCAAGGCTTAACATGCTTTCAAACCTCATGCTTTAGGAATTTCAAGAAATTTGTAGGATTATGTCTCAATTTGTAAATTTTAATACCAAGTAATGCTATGGCGCTTAAACTCTATTAAATTTGACCATAAAAATGAAGGTGAATGATACAGTTTAAAGACTGTTATAAGCCCCTTTCTTCTTGCTTAAGCTTTTGAAATTGATGGTTAGTCAACTAAAAGTCTTAGGGGGAAACAAAAGAAAAAAAAGAACTGACTCAATGTTTTGAAACACCAACTCTGGCAGTAGGGAGTTTAGAAAATGACGAAATACATTCAGCTCTTAGGTGTTTTGCTTTTGCTTTCATTGTTGTATCTTCAAATATTTGAATACTAATGATTTTGATTACATTTTGATCAGGCATGGGATCTCTATTATCACGTCTTCAGGAGGATAGATAAACAGCTTCAAAGCCTTACCACTTTGGACCTGCAGGCAATAACTCTGCCTTTTGTTAATTTTTAACTTGACTCATTTTTATGGCACTAACTATCCACTGTGTATGTGGAAAACAGTCTGTTTCTCCCGAGCTGTTGGAATGCCGTAAGTTGGAGCTTGCTGTTCCTGGGACATATCGTGCAGGTATAAATGAAATTTTCAGTTTCATAAGTATGTTTTGGTGCCAAATCTGCCATGCATCTCCAAAGTTTACACACACTATTTGCATTTTCAGATTTACCTGTGGTGACAATTACATCATTTGCAACCCAGCTTGTTGTCATAACATCTAAACAACGACCTCGTAAATTGACAATTCATGGTAGTGATGGTGAAGATTATGCCTTCTTGCTGAAGGGACATGAAGATTTACGGCAAGATGAACGTGTCATGCAGGTGTTTTCTTCTTTCTACTTCGTTGTCCAATTTGTACTGCTTGTACTATGCATTGGCGGGTAATGCCATTTGGTCCAGGGAGTTATTGCTTCTGCTGTCTAAATGGAAATTACTGTTATATGCTTTCTATCAAGTCATTGTCTCAAGTATAATTTGTTTGACATTCACATTTTTTCAGCTTTTTGGTTTGGTGAATACCCTGTTGGAGAATGCTAGAAAGACTGCAGAGAAGGATTTGTCTATTCAACGATATTCAGTCATTCCTCTATCTCCAAATAGTGGGTTAATCGGATGGGTTCCAAATTGTGACACCTTGCACCATCTTATTAGGGAGTATAGAGATGCCAGAAAGGTCCGCAGAAGTTCATTAAATAGTTTATTTTGGTCAACTGAAGTCCAGAATTTTCTTTCTTTGGGAATGTATGGTTAAGTGGGTGCAAGAAATTTGAGGGTCACTGCATTCATTTAGTGTCGTCTTTGTGGTTGCAGATCACCTTAAACCAAGAGCATAAATATATGCTAAGTTTTGCGCCAGATTATGATCATTTACCTCTGATTGCGAAAGTAGAAGTATTTGAATATGCGTTACAAAATACCGAAGGAAATGACCTTGACAGGGTATGTACTATGTATGGTTTTGGAGTTTTGATTGCCTATTCTTCTCTGTATTACTTGTTCTTCCCTCAATGGAGTTTTGATTGCTTATTCTTCTCTGTATTACTTGTTCTTCCCTCAATGGAGATGTTTTCAGGGACTGACTCTTTTTTTACTTAAAGGTACTTTGGTTAAAAAGTCGCACTTCTGAAGTATGGCTAGAGAGGAGGACCAACTATACCAGAAGTCTAGCAGTGATGAGCATGGTATGTTTTACTCATGTAATTCTGCTCTTCCCTCCCTCCCTCCCTCTCTCTGACACACACACATAAATAGGATTGTTGAGCGGAACTGCCACATGGCACTATCTTGTTAATTCATCCCTTTAGCTCAGTCACAAGGCACTATATAATTGTGCCACGTGCATAGGTATGCTCTGCAAGGTGACATCACCCAGAACATAATATAAAATATATACCTCATGTGCATTGCCTAACTTGAATTTTCCTTTTTTTTTTTTTTTTTTTTTCAGGTTGGGTACCTTCTTGGATTAGGAGATCGACACCCAAGCAATCTTATGCTGAACCGTTATAGGTACACCATGATAAGGATAAAGGTAGTATCTGTAAAATAAAAATTTTTGAAGTCTCTATTATTGTTGTGTCTTGCAGTGGGAAAATTTTGCACATAGATTTTGGGGACTGCTTTGAAGCTTCAATGAACCGGGAGAAGTTCCCTGAGAAGGTATATGTCAAAAAATCAATCTAGAGCTGAATTCGCTTCCTTACAAAATAGTTGGTTTAGAGAAGTACACTAGCTAAGTTCATTGTCAGTATTCTGTAGGTTCCTTTTCGCTTGACTAGAATGCTTGTAAAAGCCATGGAGGTTAGTGGTATTGAGGGCAACTTTCGTTCAACATGTGAAAATGTGATGCAAGTTCTAAGGTCAAATAAGGACAGCGTTATGGCTATGATGGAGGTATGGATTCTCCCTTATGTTATACTTCTGCTTCAGGAATTACTTTTCCTTGTATACTAATTTCAAGCTATAAATACCTACCTCCCTACTGTAAGTTTAATACATAGATGTAAAAGGAAATGCAAGGTGATCTTTGTTCTAATGCTCCTGACACAATGCCCTCATAAGATAAGGGAAGAAACTGATTTTAGTTTCATTCATTTTCAGGCCTTTGTTCATGACCCTCTCATTAATTGGCGTCTTTTCAACTTCAATGAAGTACCGCAAATGTCAATGCTTGCGAGTACTCATGCTCCTGCTGTTGTGAATGCTGGAGAGTCTACTCAAAATAGAGTAGAGCTTCCTCATCCTCAACGGGGGGCACGTGAAAGGGGGCTTCTTCAGGTTTTCTAAATGTCCTTGTGCACATAGAATTTTGAAGTGGTGCTATTTTATGATATGCTTATATGCTTTATTGTGATTTATGCAGGCTGTTAATCAACTTGGTGATGCTAATGAGGTTTTGAATGAACGGGCTGTGGTGGTCATGGCTCGGATGAGTCATAAACTTACAGGGCGTGATTTCTCATCCACACCGCTAACCACCAATTCTATACAGCATGCAGTTGACCCTAGCACCTTAATTTCTGGAGACTCCCGTGAAGCTGATCATGGTTTATCTGTTAAGCTGCAAGTTCAGAAGTTAATTATCCAAGCGACATCACCTGAAAATTTGTGCCAGAACTATGTAGGGTATGATACTGCAATCCTGCTGCTGCTTTTTCCTTTCAATCACTCATATTAATGCACACAGATTTGACAAGCACATTTCCCCCACATTTTGGCTTATATGAAGCATATTTGTGTACGCCTATATATTAATTGGCTTTTGAACGAGTGTAATTAGATTTAATTCTTGTAAGAGAGTAGCCAGTGTTAGCTTGCATTGGTAAAATGCACTCCCCACTGTGCACTTACAGGTTAGAGGTTAGTCATTGATACATATACCGCTGGTATTTTGTTATATAATAGGTATATCTATGGGTGCTAGTTGATTCAGTTGGTATACGGCACAAGCAGTTGGGTTCGAATCCCACCCACGCCGGGTTTGGGAGGATGAACAATTATGCAGTTTCATTTCATTGTATTTTCCATGGTATTTCTAGTTTACGATCCTTAATTTTGCAAACTTGATCGGCTTTGCAGGTGGTGCCCTTTCTGGTGAGGCGAGTGTACGATGTACTTTGTATATACAAATGTACATAATCCGTAGTATTATTACTCATAGTAGGTTCTCTATAAATTTTTTCATTTTTTCCTTAATTGTAATTTATATAAATGCACTCAATTCGTCAAGTATTGCAAGTGTTCTCGTACGATCAACCGCCACAATGTAAAGACATTATACATACGCGTAAATGAAATTCCTGCCGAGAAATTAGTATTAATTAATAAAATTACATTTTGATTGCTAGTCGCTGGCTCCATATTTATCCTTCCTTATATTTCAAATAATTACATTAATATAAATTATTCTTTTAACTTTGTTTTGAATGGGATTCAAATTTTTTAGATCTTTTTTATACATCTATTATTGTTATTATTATTATTAGTCGGTCAAGAATTAACAAACCCATAAAGATTGGGAATGGGCGGGGGTTTGAATTTTGAAGGCGTCTTTGAAAACAGATTAATTGAAAAACAGTGTCAATAAGAAGAATAATTCTGTTTCCATAACACTAACATACGCTGTAGCTTTTTTTTTTTCAAAATAATAATTGATAACCAGAAAGGCCCAAATATTCACTTGCAAAATAAGATATTGATTAAGAGATTATTCCATCATAATGGCAATTGGATATTAGATTGACTAAAATTGCATATGAAGAACATTTGTACACACGGTTGTGATTGAGCCAATTAAAACAAATTGACTGTTAAATGAGTTCGCTCCCCCTACCCCAAGGAAAATCTTCACCTGCAAGAAACATCATCTACAATATATACATTTGACTACCAGCATTTAAGCATCAGCAATAGGAGCTCTCTTCTTGTGCTTTCTCTGTACTAGGTTCAAGAGAAAATCCGTGTAAATACGTGATCATAATCTCGCATCTTCCCATACCCTACAACAAATGCTTTGTTTAACCACGCATTATGTCTAGTAGCTAGATCGTACCAAATTCTCTACCTGCCTGGAAAGTAATTGATGTCAATCACATAAAATACATCTCTCGTCCCATGCTCTTGAATCATATCAATGTTGAACAAACGCAGACCCTAAAACCATGGAGCAATAATTATAACCGAGAGAAACAATTAACCACAAGTATTTCACAGCTCAAGTGATACCACATTGCTCAACATAGTGAAAATGAAATAAGAACAATATTTACCAGCAGACGACAGATTTCCCTTGCAAGCCTTTCCAGAAGAGGCTGTGGAGGAAGTTCTAGAACAACAATGCCGGATTAATCTGAGCGGGCAACTGCACTGAAAGTAAATATTTCAAAGCATGGACGCATACAGACACCGAAGAGGGACAAAAGGATCACCAGCAACAACGGGGTCCAGATCTGCATCATCTGCTGCAGAAATCCTTGGAAAACGAAACACACCAACAATTTTTGCTAGTTCATGTTTGCTCACATTCGGTAGAGAGAAACACCTTACAACCTTTATTGTCTCCCCAGTGATATAAATTTTAAAGAGAACCCCTCCTGCATGGGATAAATAGGAGAATTTAATCAAACTTCAAAATAGAAGATCAATGATGGAAGAATGACTTTAATGGTTTAGAAGCAGCATTGTACCATGATTAACAAACTCTTGCAGAACCATGGGAGGTTCAATTTCTGAGAGAGGGAATTGATCATAAGCAAGAAACAATTTACGGGACTTGGCACTTCCATCCACCACAAGAGGCTTCCATCCACCGCAAGAGGCTTTGCAACTGAAATTATTCACCAGAAAATATGTGAGCAATGCTCAGAACAGAACACAAAACAAAACAATACAATACTCAGAACAGAACACAAAACAATACAGAACAGAACAGAACACAAAACAATTCAATAAATCACTAGTATCAATGACTATAGGGCATCCAAAAATAAAATTTCCACAACATTTTGTATTCACGTGAACGCATAAATATTAATTGGGCAAAGGCCAACCTCCATCCACAGAAAGGAAACATACCTAGCAGCAATAACTAACAGTTCAAAGAAATGGTTGCTACAGTTAACAAAAGAATGCAAAAATTACCACAGCAGTCAGACACATTAAGATCCACCACATCCTGAAGCATTGATTGCTGATTGTATAGATGTTTTATTGCATCTGGAGGATCAATGACAATAACTTTTGGATGTTTTTGCTTGTAATCCTTAAACAAGAAACAAAAAAGAAAACATAAATATATATCATATATTTGTGTGCATGCATTAGCACACAACTTAAGGCAAAAAATGTGTGTGTGTGCACGTGTAGGAACTGCACTACAGCCTCTAATTGAAGGAGGCTGGCCGGAGTCCTAGCCATTTCATAGACAAGAAGCCACACGATATGTTATCGCCAAGTAAAAAGTTTTATCATCACATGCCAAGGTCATTGCGAAAACCCTTTGCAAATGCTTTGGAGAAATTATATATATCAAAAGAATGTGAATTGCATAGCCAGCAAGTTTTTTGTACACATGTTTGATCATGGGTTAGTGGATGCAGGTTCCTACTATGCTAACACAAACATATACAACAGATGGGTTCCCAATACCTCTCTGGCAATGCCGTAGATAAATTACAGTATTCAGACAAAAAGTTACTGGCTCAGTGGGAGTGGGCTGCATTGATTATTTACAATTCTAGCTATATACTTCAACTAATGTGAGAAGTTTACAATCCCCTTAATTACGACATCCTTACAATGGTCCACAAATGTAGTTGGTGAGTTGATATTTAGTCAATAGCACCGGCCTTTCTCAAAAATAAAGATCCTCAAAGAGTAAAAAGTTGCATCCACCTGTCAAGTAAGTGTAAATGATCAAGCCTACATATCCTCAAGCCAAAATGTAAAAATCATTTAGTAGTACTTTGAAAAAAACCTATTTTTATCCTATTACATAAAGAGCCAAAAACCATTCGTTGATGAAGCAAGCCAGAAAGGTTATTTTAAAAAATCACATAATGAGTAAGTATCAGCTTACTCTTTTGACACAATATGTTAAGGAACGAATGAAAAAGCATTTGAGGGTTAACAGGAAGCGTCAATTGTAGCTTCCAGCTGTTGAGTCCTAAATGTGGTGAGATATTATAGCAGAATATATTTTCAGATTTGGAAGAAGCCAACATATGATAAACCACACTAACATTAAGCCAAATAAATGACCTACAGCCAACCAAATCAATGGAATCCTGAAAGAATATCAAAAGAGCAACAATCTTTTTTTCAAGTCAAAATTCTTTACAAATCAAACTCACCAACACCTAAACAAACCATATAGATTATCATTAAAAAAAGTTAAAATCCTCCCTTGTTTGAATTCTCGAGGGACTGATTTCAACTATCTGGTCATTTCTCATGATGAGATGAGCAAGTCTCTGCAAATTATGTCAGACAAAAATATGTTTTAAGGTTCAGGAGATTTTGTTGCTCAACCAAAAACTGTTAGTTCAGATGTATTCTCAAACATGAATAGGTGAATAGTTTTGTGTTGTATCATAAGTTATATGTCTAAAAACATCAGGACAAGAGGTTAAGTTTCTACAGGTTATGTTATATCATATGTTGACCATCAAAATATAAAAAGCATGAAGTTTGGAAGAACAAACGTGAATAGTCTTACTCCACTTCTTTCCTTACATCTGGAAGAAACATAAGGTTTATCAGATATTCACTTAAACCTTAATCCAACCACAAACAAAAGAAAATAAACACCTTAAGGATGCAAACCTAAGATCAGATACCAATTCAAAATAAAAACAATAGGACCTTTGACCACAAAATGATCTTTGAAAGAGATACATAGTGGAGTCTCAAAGAAGAAATTGCCACCAACCTTATGCAAGACAACATCCAAAGGATCTTGATCTGACAGAAGCCTATTTAGATCAATGGCAACAAGCATTATCCCTTTGTTGCTGTGACAAGCCAAAAAACGAATATACGTCATTGATTGCCACTGGAGGCCAAAATAAATAGGAAAAACTTTGTGCAGAGTTGACCTATCAAAGCATCAAAATTATAAACATAACTATACACACAGATTAGACGTTCTAACATTAATTTTCACTTTCTCCAACCTCAAAGGAATGAACTTGAACAAGCGCTTGAGTAAAAATGTAGCAAAAATAGGCCAGAAAACTCTCCCCATTAATTACAGTGAGAAAGTTATAACCAGTCATCTTGACATACCTAAGCTGCTTTAGCTTAACTAAATCAAGAAACTATGAAATAAGTTTAAGGCATTGTTTAGCCACATAAAATTCCTGTTGAGTGTACCACATAAAATTAGTTATTTTAATGTGTGTATATATGTATACCGAGCCAAAACTACAAATTTTGGTTGCAAGAAACCTTTTTTTCTTCTTGGAACTCAAAGCGTAGCCAACAACAAGCTCTTGAGGCTGTAAATTCCCACTCTCTACCTCTTCTTCATGGTAGGAGATTTTTCCGTTCAACCTCATACCCACTTCTTTTTTTCTTTTCTTGATTCAGAAAACAAAATAAATTTTTCTATGCCTCTTCTTCCTTCGTCGAAAACAAGAAATGGAGCAAACCAAAACCAAAAACATGACTTATCCTTTCGTCACCTCTCTCTCCAAATGAAATAGAAATTATTTTGTCCCTTTATAAATCGAAATTCTGAAAAATTTTCAGTCGTATTTTGTGATGTAATATCCAATAATCCGCTTTGACGGAATTAGAGAGGAAGAAAGAGCAAAATTTCCAATCGAGTTCGTATTAATTCCGTCCCTCTGCTTTCTGTTTTAATATCAGTCATCAAAGAAGATTTGGAAACATCCCATCAACTCTATTCTTTTTCCTACCATTTTTACCCCCAAACTTTTTGGATTACTTCTAATTATTTTTTTAATTTCCATTTATCCGTTCTTAATATTTATTTAATTTTGTAAAATCTTTATAATGTTTATCAAGTATTTAATATAAAAAATGGGACATTCCACAATATCAAATATGGTATTGATTATATCAGTATATTATTAATTACTAATTATCCTTTTACTAACTTTAATTTTTATAATTTCCATTTATCCATCCTTAATATTTAATTTTGTAAAATCTTTATAATTTTTATCAAGTATTTAATATAAAAAAATGGGACATTCCATAATATCAAATAAAGTATTTATTATATTATTAATTATTAATAATTCATAAACAATTTAATACATAAAAACATTATCTAACATATTGATTAAAATTATTAATATTATTTTTAATTTATACTTACTCATATGCGCATGTAATATTATTATTAAAAAATTAAGGTATTGTTCGTCTTGACTGTGAAACAATATTAGGTTATTAATACATATAAATGAAAAAATTGCCAAAAATTAAAAAATTATACAATACCCATTAGGATTATTTAGCTATTATGTTCACGTAAACAATAACTTCAAATGGACCAAACAAGTTAGAAAATATTGATGTTAAGGACTAGCTATATCAGAACAATTTATTGGAATCAATTCATAGCAGATATTAGTGCAGTGCATAAATTCCTTTCTTCTATATTTTCAGAGAAAAAGAATTAGTATATGATCTATTCAAAATTGTCACCAGTATGAGAATGGTGCATAGAAAAATAGTTGTTAATTTACTTTATTATTAAATAATAAATATTTAAATTTTTGTAATTATTTTTTAATTGGGATTGTTGAATATCAAAACTTATTACGTAAAATATTATTTTTTAAAACGAGTCAAAAGAGTGGATATTATTGGTGAAAAAAAAAAAAGCAATAAATTAGGAGTTATCATTGCTATAAGCATTTGAAATTAAATAAGATCTTTTTAAATTTGATTAGAAAGAGGTTCATTAGCTCAATATTTAATTTAAATCGATGAAAATACAAAATTTATAAAAATTATTGAATAAGCTTAAGGAGGAATACCAGTAGGATTCTATGAGAATTTATTTTAAAATGTTTTTTTAAATATATATATATAATGTATCTTTTACAAATAACTTTGAATGAGATAACATAATTGAAAATGCTTTATGATAATTTTATTTAGAAAAAAAGGCTTTTATAATTTGATATAATCCCAATATGAAAATTTTATTTTTGAAAATTTGTAGAAAATCTAAAATACCATAAATGTAATTAAAGATAAACATTGACAACCTATATCTCTCTCTCTATATAAATAAATGTTAGGAAGATGTTGTTGTCCATAGATTTATACTTTTTTGCTTGGAATATACCTTTTGTTTTGGTTAAAGAATATGCTCGGAGTTTGGCAAATTAGTTGGTGATTAGAACAATTGTTTAACAACAAAGATTTGACAATATCATTCATTATCTAATTTAAGATGTTGATTTTATAATTTTATTTATTTGTCATTAATTATTTAATATTACCCACAATGAATAATTTCATTTTTAATAAAATTAAAATATAAAATATAAAATAATCAACAAAATTATATTTCTTCAAAAAAAAAATAAATAAATAAATTTTTAAAAATGCTTCTAAATATATCCTACATTAGTATAATAATTATATGTTATCATTAACAATCATACTCTATTCTTAATATTGTTCATATGATCCAAGATGCAAAATATATTCTCTATTTAGTGTGATCTTCCCGAAGTTTGGTAACCCAATTAATTGACGGCATTCTCTTGTCCCAACCCATCAAAGTCACATAATGTCTTTTTATACAAATAGACCCAAAAATAAAAGCTAAAGAATTCATAATCATATCCAATTTTCCACGATATAGAGATTGATTATGTAATTTATAATCATATCCAAATTTTTTTTTTATATTATATTTAATATATCTTGCACGTAATTGATTTTAGAATCATCCAAAATGATGTCATGGATTTCCCAATGAATTATATATACATATATATATTTGACACGTAGTTATTTCTGAAGTTGTAATTCACAGAAAACGTGGTACCTATACAACGCATGAGTCACTTGATTCGACCGGTTGGCGTGATTACAACGTCGTCGTTTTGTTTCATTCGTAACTTTTTAGGTTCTGGCTACTAGGCGGACCACTTACTATTCCTGAGTTCGGCTGAAAAAGTCAAACACTCTTCTCTTAAAATAATATTTTTAAAAATTATAAAAATAATATTTTTTGAAAATAAAATATGATTTTAATATTATTTATTAAGATTTAATTTTTTTAAACAAGAAATATTATTTATTTTTTTAAATAAAAGTCAAACAGTGTTTGGCATTATTTTTGAAATATATTTTTAAAAAAGAGTAAAAATAATAAAAAGTTATTTTTACTTATTATTAAAATTCAAAAAATAATTTTCTTATTTTCAAAAATAATTTTATAAAATATGACATCAAATATTTGTAATGTACAAATTCTTGTACATAAATTAATATAATATGATAATATTATGTATTCTATTCTAATATAATTTATTATTAGTAATAACAATTCAATGGCCATTTAAAATTATATTATTTTTATATATTTTATTAGCTATTAAATTTAAATATTTTTTATAGTTGAGATTTGATATTATATGTATGTTTATTACAAAGCGTTAATTATGTATTAATTATATGTGTGAGATTTAAATTTCAACTGTTTAAAATGATTAGATCTAATGGCTGATAAAAAAAGTATAAAAAATAATGTAATTTTAAAAATATACACATATATAAATGAGTCTCTCTTAACTTAAATTTTTTATTTGATTCTACACAAGTTTTAAATTATTAAATTTATGAAATTAATTGATTGAGATCTAAAATTATAGACTTACATTTATAATTATTATTAAATTATTGAAATTAATAATTAAAATTTTATATTTAAATTTAAGTTTAAAGAGTTATATTTTCTCTCACTACATATATTAATGTTGAGGATATCAATTTGTACCCAACTTTTAATGCTAGGGATCCCAAGTCATACATCTCTTATAATATGGCAGCTGAGTATAAGGTGGAAAGTTATGAACAATATAAAAATCTATGAACTATTAACAATTACAATAACCAATAACGTAATACATAACTATCTTGTGGTCAAAGGCTTTTTAGTCCACAGTACCATAATTTTTTAAGACCAAGCCTTGTTGACGTATGTAACCTTGACCTAGAGTTAAGAATATTTTTTAAATCATTTGAGATAAACTCTTTATCAAAGCTCAAGGATTAAACTTGTCTTGGGTAGGGCGTCAGAATTTTCTTTTTAAAGTTTGAAACCACACGAAGATATACCATAAGCCCAACCAAAGTAGAAATCTCAAATAGAGGTTACTACTTCTAAATTTGTTGACGACAACTGTGAACTAACAATAGTGAAAATAGGGGAATGATGTATGAGACTACAAGTCAAATCTTATAGTTGTATCTCCTTATCATTGTTTTCATGTCGATATTGTGTGTTAAGCAACTTCATGCATGTTAATTATTAAAGTTGAGAAAACACAGTACAGTAATTACGGGGCAATTAATTAGTCAAGAGTTACACATAAGCCTCCTATAAAAAATACTAATCAATTCCATTCTTTAAATGCCTACATGAGTAGATTTATTGCTGTCTTGCGAACCTTTAATTTAGGTATTAAAATCTTTTTACTGAGCAATCGGTATTATTCTAAACTTTCTTTGTGTTTGCAGGTTTTCAACGAGTGGTAACTATCGAATCTTTGTTACATTATAATCAAAATCAACCTTATTATACCTTAAATTGTCCAGTATCCATCCAAATTTTATATATCAACAAAAATAATTATAATTATAATATTTATTATTTTATTTTAATTTTAATTTAAATTTATCAAGCAAACTTTTTTTTGGATGACCGAGAAACTCTTATACTCAACTATCATTGCGGCGACCGGCCATATACGGGTCAGGCACTCACCCTTTTGAGGTACGTATCCGCAGATTACACAGCAACTGTTCTGAATCAATTAAAATCATGTACAGGGATTATACTGCAGTGGTATCAAGTACAGGATAATAAAACTCCGACTGTACCAGAGTCTTACATCTGAATGTACTCCAAAAAATTCGAACTCAGGATCAACACAAATGTCTCCCTAAAATAAAATCACTCGACTATACCCAATGGGTGCTTATCAAGCTAACTTATGATTTTAAACAATATATATTTATTTTTTATAATATAAGTAATAATAATAAATTTTAAAATCTATTATTTATTTAACATGTAAAATTATAAAGATATAAAGGTAAAAATATCAATTCTCATATATTTTTTTATTTGAAAAACTAAATAACTTAATATGTATACTCAAATTTTAAATTAAAATATAAATAAATTATTCAAATTTAAACATTTAGAGGTGTTTCAAAATTTTTTAGACATGAAATAAGAAAACAAGCGCCGACTTCATTATGGTTAGATTTGGTGAAATAAGTTTTTATGTCTTGGAACAATCGCCAAATTACCAAAAAATGGGGACAATTTTAATACATTATTAGATGGATCATAGGATCCATACGGGTATCAGTCTGAAAAGTAAAATTTAGAAAAACGACTAGTCATATATGTTCATCGGGACCATCTGACAACAAACACAGCCTCTGTCTCTCTGCTTGCTTGAAACCCTTAAATAGTAGTATCCCACCTCTTTCCCTGCTAATCACAATAAACAGCCGAATACTTCAAAGCTTCTCGTCTTTCTTTCATTAGAACATATTTTTTTTCCTTGGATTACAATTAAATGGAACCAACTAGTCTCAACGTACTTTTAATTTAAAGTGGGATAGATTTAAAAACAAAAAAAATCATTAATCCACAATCCACCATTCTAATTAACCGATAAAATGTCACAATTTGATGTTTCTGAGAAAGAGATCCGTCATCAATTGAATCGTAACCTTAATGTTTGAAGATGGTAAGTGTTCATTTTCGTTTTTGATTGGTAAAAATCTCAACATACTGTGACAGGAAGCAGCTTTGATTTTTAAAAGGGTAGTTGAACGTTAAATTTGACGGCTAGGAGTACTGCCGCCCTTTTTCCAACTGTATCCAACAATTTCAAAATAATTTAATGACCCAAAACCCTAAAGACAAACATAAAGCACAAACGCAGTATCTACTGCTCCTATTCAGATTACGAAACAAAATATTTTGTAATAGAATAACAATCGTCTAGGGTATAGTAGTTTGCTTTCTTTCCTCTTTAATTTCGAAGTGTTCTCCCATCAAATATATTCCAGGGCTCTTTGACGGAGTTTTCAATCCAAAACAACACAAATTCCATAGATAATCTCAACTTTCTTCTCAGATTATTGTCTCAAATTTTGATCTCTCACTGAATTTGACCAAAAACACGCACATTCAACTCATCCATGGCTGTTGTTAATGACTCAATTGTTTCTAACCCAAGTATCGGTTTCAAAAATCATGTTTCTGCCACCCCCATTCATCCCAGAGGAATTTCAATCAACATTGGAAGAAAATTCAAGTTAAAATATTGTAATCTGAGGACTAAAGCACAGGCAGCAGAAGTACAAGTTAGTATTGAGAAAGAGAATAAAAGAATGCATGATGTGAGTTTGGGATTTGACGTTGCATCAGAAGGAGAGTTAAGAGAGAAAGGGTTTTTAGGTATGAGGAAAACGAAGATAGTTTGTACAATTGGGCCTGCATGTTGTTCTGAGGAAGACTTGGAGAAATTGGCATTGGGAGGAATGAATGTGGCCAGGCTTAACATGTGTCACAACACCAGGGAATGGCATCGTGACGTGTTCAGGAAGATCAAACGGTTGAATGATGAAAAAGGGTTTTGTGTTTCGGTGATGATCGATACAGAAGGCAGTCAGATTCATGTTGTTGATCATGGAGCTCCTTCCTCTGTCAAAGCTGAGGTATTTAACAAAGAATCCATTTGGCTCTCCTTGTAGTTTGATCTGTAATTCTTTTTCCCAATTCTAATTTTCCTGCAAAAGCTTATAGATTGTAAGCCAAAATTATGAGGGTTTACATTTATAATTTTTTATTTGGTAATCAGGAAGATTCAGTATGGATGTTTACTGCCAAAACTTTTGAGGGATCTCGTCCATTTACAGTTCAGGCTAATTATGCGGGTTTCTCTGAAGGTATTGATAATTGAGTGGAGAATCAGTTTACATAAGTCAAAATGGGATATTCTAATTAACTCTACTTGTTGTTTGTATGAACTTTCTTGTTTGGTAGGTATTGAAGTGGGTGATGAGCTCGTTATTGATGGGGGAATGGCAAGTTTTGAGGTAATTGAAAAAGTTGGGAATGATTTGCGCTGTAAGTGCATCGATTCTGGTCTTTTCCTACCACGGGCAAAATTGAGCTTTTGGCGAAATGGGAAACTGGTGGAGAGGAATTATGGACTCCCTACTCTATCAAAAAAGGTTAATTTCATATGCTTGATTGTTTGATTTTTGTTAGATGTTGTATGCTGTAGCTTTTGTTTATTCAACTTATTCAACATCACTGTTAATGTTAGCTGGAGAACAATTGTTGGTTCACAGATCACGTGGAATGAATATCGTTTTATGTACATTCGAATTTTGACTGGACAATTTCAGCTGAGTGTTAAAGTTGTTCGTACCTTATATTAGATTAGATTATAGACCAATTCTGTCTTGGATTCTTAGGCTTCACCTGGCTCCTGGCCCCGGGGCTTTAAATGCAAACATCTGTTCCTGCTTCACACTGTTGAAAGTTTTGTCATCATAGACTTTAGGCGGAGAAGAAGAAACCAATTACGTCATTGATGATATATTTGTTACTCTGTTTTCTTTTATTAATAATATTTATCCCCAGTGACTGTTAGCGAGAGTAGTTCAGCTACCTGTTGCAGACATGCAAGTGAAATTACATATTGCCATACACGTAATTGTAATCTTCTTGGTGTGATACTATGATACCAACAGTTTAAAAATTTTCTTTTCATTTCTGCAGGATTGGGATGACATTGAGTTTGGAATTGCAGAAGGCGTTGATTTTATAGCCATGTCATTTGTATGTGACGCTGATTCTGTCAGGCATTTGAAGAAATTCTTCTCTGCAAAATCATCCAAGTAAGAAATTTCTAATAGAAATGTGAATGAGAAATCACTATATACACACACAATTAGCAGACCTTTTCCGAGGGTGAATGATAAATCACTATCATTTCAGATCCATTAAAGTACTGGCAAAGATTGAAAACCTGGAGTCTCTTCAAAAATTGGATGAAATTATAGAGGCTTCCGATGGAATCATGGTAGCTCGAGGTGATCTTGGAGTCGATATCCCACTTGAACAGATTCCAACAGTGCAAGAGGAAATTACTTATGTATGCAGACAACTAAACAAGCCAGTGATTATAGCTTCTCAACTTCTTGAATCAATGACTGAATACCCAACTCCGACACGAGCTGAGGTAGTTTATGACCGTTTACATTTGTGATCTCTGTCTGACGTTTCCTTATAATTGCTATCTTCTTTGACATGACTAGGTTGCAGATGTTTCTGAAGCAGTTAGACAATATGCAGACGCCTTGATGTTGTCTGGAGAATCAGCGATTGGACCCTATGGACAGAAGGCTATATCTGTTTTGCGGATGACCAGCAGTCGTATGGAACTATGGAGTCGTGAGGAGATCCGAAAAAGTGCTCTCCATCCACGTCAACTAGGTGTATCACTGCCAGATCGCGTTGCGGAGCAGGTCTGCAATTGCGCTGTTGAAATGGGTACTTGCTACTTCTAAGAATTCCTCATCTAAACTCTGCTCTCATTAAACGCATTTACGTGTCAACTTCAGAGATTTTTCTTTCTCTGCAGCTAACAATCTTGGTGTGGATGCCATATTTGTGTACACAAAACGTGGACATATGGCGTCTCTCTTGTCACGGAATCGTCCATACCCTCCCATATTTGCATTCACAAACGACGACAGCACCCGGATGGCTCTGAATTTGCAATGGGGAGTTATTCCCCTTCTTGTCAATTTGTCCGATGACATGGAATATAACATAGCAAAAACCATAGATCTCATGAAAAGAAAGGAAATGGTGAAATATGGGGATGCTGTCCTGGTGGTCTCGGATTTAACTCCAGATCATGTTACTTCAACTGCATTCCAATCAATCCAGGTGAAGACCATCTTCTAGGCCAAAAAAATGAAAAAGAAAGTGAAGTTGGCTCAGAAACTTAATGAGTTCTCAGACCAGAAAAAGCATCTCAGCTGTGTAGTGGAAGATTTTATATATGGTTCTTGGTCAATTCTTCAATGCTTATTATGTTATAAACTCGGTCACTACACAGGATTATACTTTTCAATGCGTTAAGAATATATGAACCCTTTTTCAATAAGGTTTTGTATCCTGATTTAAAAAGTTTTTCTTGTGTATTTTCATTTTTGTCTGCATAGATTTTAAGGGAGACTAAAAATCTGAGCTCCACATGGACTCCATGTACTTCCAACTTCACCACCATACTTTGCTTGATTATGCATCACCAGGCAGCCGAAACTTGGAAGTTACAACTGCCTGTAAAGGACAAAAGTTTTCTCTATCTGAGTAACGTGTATGTAAATGTAATACCATATCAATCTTTTATCTTACGAATAGTTGAACAAAATCCAAATGTTTCAGCTACCCTTTGTTAGCTTTGTCTACCTTTTTGTTGGACCATAAGAAGATGGAACACTTTTGTCTATATTTGGGCATTCTCACATTAAAGGGTTCATTATCATTTTGAGTTTTGGCACAATTTTGGACAAATGGGACTTCATTCATTCTATTCACTTGCTATATAACAACAGTGGTTAAATGGTATCCTTCATAATATTTAAAAGTGAGGTAATATTAGTACAAAATAACATGTATTAATTTATTTATTATATTTTGATCGTGTAAGTATAAATTATTTTTTCAATTAAATGTTATACTTCTGAAATTGTACATAAAATTACACCACGCGCAACTTCTAGCCACAAAATGCCCACGTCATTTCCTGCGTACTTTAGCCACTTGAAACATATAACACTATCGTATATCCCATAGGTGACGCTAGGAAACCATCTCCCACCTCTCGTCACCTCTTGGTGTCTGTAAAATGGGACAGAAAATAAATATAGAACTTTCACTCTCAACACTGATTTTTTAAATTGAAGAAAAAGTTAAAAATAAACAAACAAAATAAAATTATTGATATGAAAAATTATTTTCGTTGATGCAAGAAAACAAAAACAACCCATAACAAATGGCTGTTGCTTCTCTGCAAATTCTGCAATCCACCTTGTTAAGTCCTGCTTCCATTTCCCAGTCAAGCATTCCCAGAAAATCAGATTCCCGGAAAGTTTTTCTGAGGTCTAGAAGTTATAAGAAGTCAAGATGTTTTGTAAGAAGAAAGTTTCCGGTTTTTTGTGGGGTTCAAGAAGGCGATAACCAAAGCAATGGCTAGTTGTTTAATATTTCGTTGTTTTTGTTTCATTTACTGATTTATTCGTTCTTTGGAATTTTCATTTGGATTTTGATTTTTATAATTTATTAATTTTTATTTTCTAATTGTGATTTTTGGGTAATATATTTTGAAGGAGAGTTTGTTAGTAGAGATGAGAGTTGTTGCCCTTATGGTAAAAGTATTTGGGCAAATGGAATATAATGATAAAATTTTGTAGCTTTTTCATGTATATCATAAAAAGATATGCAAATGTCAGCTGAAGTAATAGTAGATCAAGATTACGTTAAATTTATGATCTATCAGGAAAAAGGGGAATTGCATTAGTCTAGAAATAGACTCGAGTAGAATTGTTTTTGGTGAAATTAGCTAGTCTTTGTCAGCTATAAGCATGTAGATAGGTTTGCAAATATTGGACTTCAGGTTTGAAATTACTTTCAAATATAATTGGTAAATGCTTTTGAATGGAGTAGAAGTAAGAAAAATATATTTTTCTGAGATGATGGGATTTGCGTTGAGGTGGCTGTTATAGCTAGCATGCACAAAATTCTGTGTTTCAATGTGGAAGTTGCTAAACAAAGGTTTTCAAAAAGAGATTGAAAGGCAGTGTGGAGTTGAAATCTTCCACTTTATTTTTAAAACAATTAGAGGTTGATGTAGTTAGTGGGTTTGCAGGTGATTGTATTTTTATGGTGAGAATAGGGAGTGATCCAACTTTAAACAATTAATTAATGGAGAATACAACACGAACCAACCACTGCAGAAATAGTGAAGGTGAATTTATTATTACTTCTTGGATTATGAGGCTTATGGTTGATGGGACTGCTGGTCAGCTTTTACAGCTGAAGCTATTTTATCTACATGAAAGTTTCCGAAATGCCTTTTTTAGTCTTGCTTCAATCATCTGTGGGTTCATCTTGTAACATTGTTTGATTATAGGAAAACTAATTTGACTGTTGGATGCATAATTTGACTGTTCTTGGAATGCTTTAATCTTATCTTCTGAAATTCCTTTAAATAGTCAGTAAGCTCCCATTTCTGTGCCTGATGTAAAATGTTTTCCAGGGGAGGAGCCTCCTGAGTCGCTATTTATGAAGGAGTTAAAGAAGAGGGGTATGAGTCCAACATCGTTGCTTGAGGACACTAGCAGGACCGACTATGTATTGGATGACAAGACAGAATTGAAGGAAGAAAACGGAGGTTTCTCAGGAAGAAACGCCGTCTCAGCTGAATTAGACAAGAGTTTAGCTAATCAAAGGGAGCGCTCCTTGGCTTTGGACAGTGAGGGCCTTGAGGTGGAATCATTCTTTTTCTTTGTTCACTCATACAGAAATTGTTCGATTTATTGACAATCTGTGTCAGAAACTTAGAGTCATATTGCCTTCTGAATTGATTTTAAACTTATAAAAACTGACCTAGAGTGAAACATATATTGAGCACGTTGAAAAAATTCATATTTGTATACTGTTATCCTTTCTTTCCTCTGCACTATAAATAGATTCACAGATGTTCTGGAAACAATCCTTTCATTTTTTTTTCAGAGAACGCTCATTCTTGACACTGATATTGTCCAATTCTCTGATCTTATCCTTGGAGAAAGTCAGTGTACAACATAAAATGGTTGAAACCTTTTTGATCCTAAGGTCAAACTGCTAGTAAATCTTTAACTTCGGCCACAGGAGAAAAGAACACATAAAGAAGACTTTAAGTCCTTAAAGCAGAAAATTTGTTTACAGAATTCTACCAAGAAAGAACTGAAATGAGAAACAGAGCAGTTTTAAGGCCATTTCTAAAGCTCTTGGATGATTGGCGAGAGATCAAGTGGTTACAGAATATAATTAGCAAGTGATCAAGTGGTTAAAGAAGATGTTGTCTTTTCTGCATAAACTGAAGAGTAATCCTAGGCATCCCAAATTTTCATTCCAAATTCCCATATCAAATTACATGACACTCATTCATTGGATAGTTGAAAGGTATAATAAATAACTTTGAAATTTGTAAAAGTTCAATATCCAATGGATGGATGTCATCTCCCTCTTCACATCATTTGGAATGAAATTTTGTGATCAAAATTTGAGAAGTATAACATCATTGTAAACTGAGGTTGATAAAACATTTAGCCACTGATAGAAACATGTCAAAGTACATAGCTCCTTGACAATTTTTTGATTGAGAATTTCTTTTCTGTTTAGGTTACTCATGGACTTCATTCCATATATTTTTGGAGCATTTTAAGATGCATTTTCTACTTGTATCAGTTAATTGTAAGATATGTTGACCTCTTTCATAGTTGGACTTGCACATATATCCTTTTCGTTAGATGAATCCCCAAACATATATGCCACTAGACTTTTTTGCTTTTGAGGATGTGATCTATGCTAGTTTCTTAGCGCCGAAAAAGAGAAGGAAAGGGAGAGTGAGTGAGTGCTAAACTAGTTGCAGCAATATTTTTGGAAAATGAGAAACTTAAGCATTATGTTGGAAGTTTCAAGCTATATGGATCCAGAAAGACGTTACTGCAATTTTGTTTGGAAATGCCAATTGTTTTTTTTCCATAATGTGTTAGTTTCAGAATTATTTTGGATGTGATCATATATTTTCGTATTTTTGTCGATCTAATTAAGTCTTGTTTTTATTTGTCCAAGAAGTTTGAATTAGAGGGGAATCTGCTGCTCATATATTTTGTGAAATTATTGGCCATAACGCCAATAATGTTTGTTCTCTTTAAATATGTTAGTTATTGGCTTATGTGTACCCAACTTACATTTCTAAGGAAAGGAAAGAACTCACATTTTCATCTGTTTCAGGGTTTAATTCCAAGGGCTAAACTTCTCCTAACAATTGGAGGGACATTTTTCTTGGGATTTTGGCTGTTGATCCTGTTAACTCTAGGATTCTTTTCTGCTCTCTACTTTGTAAGCTCTCTTTCTTTTCCTTAATGTGTTAGATATTTTAATGTTTTCCCATCAACCAAATCTTGCAAATTGATTGCATGGACAGAGCTTTTGCATCATTATCAAATTACTTTTATTCCTATCACGAGTAAGAAAAGTATAGGATATATATTTCTAAATTTAATTTATCTGACTCGGCATTACTGGTCATGGGTGAATTCAGTTCATATTCAAGAACAAATAAGAAGAAAAAGATACATGGGCATTTGATAACGTACCCCTGCAGTCCTTCTGCCCTTTTAGTATTGAGTAATCTGTTAGTTCATATTAATGAAGCATAACTTGGTTTTCCTTCTTTATTACAAAAGCTAGATTTTGACCAATTTCCTATTTTCTTGGGCAGTATCTCGGACCAACATTTGTCCATGATGCAAGCAGAACTCCGGTTTCCCCACCACAGTATGTCGATCCTTACGCCCTTTTGGAAGATGAAAGGATATCTCAAATTGCACCCCAACTAAATTGAAGCACAATAGATATATACATATTTTTGTTTTTCACAAACACTAGATTCTTTAACTTAAATTACAGATCTTTGTAGCATATTTTCTTTGTGTTTTCTCAATCTATCATTGTAAATCTAAATGTACTTACAATTTTCTTGTTAGTATAATTTCCAATTTGGTGATACCGTATTTAGGACTGAGATGCTTATAATTTTGAAATTGGGGAAAAATAAGTTGGAATCGCAAGAATCCAAATTCAAGTTAAAACTTGTGCTGTTTAAATTTGGTGATTACAAAGGACAAGGAGTGAGTGGGGATCCAACAGGATCAGGGATGGGATTAATGGATGCGGTTCGTTTTATTCCTTAAAATCAAACAGCGTCAATAACCGATAGATTTATAACCTAATGAACCGAATTTTCTATTTGAACTCTTGGTTGGGTTTTTAATTCTTATTGGTTTCTAAATGTACTTTAGTCAATTTTTTTAGTTTATAAAAGAAAAATCATAATTTGAATCAAATTGATACTCAACTTGTCCTTTTATAGTGACAAGAACAAGAGTGGGTTTACAAATTAAATGCTTTAAATATACTTTTGACCCATTTTTTTCAAACTTTGGTCTCTCCAATTCTTCAAATGTAATTTACTAAGGGGAGAATTTTTTTTTAATAATTATAAGAAGTACCTACTTCAATATAAATACACAAGCTGTTACACTTAATTTTGTGCAAAAGTCATAGTTATCTTGCCAAATTTTTTGTAGCTCTTTTAAGTATCGACATTTACTAGCAATCTCACAACTCAATTTGAGATCCTAATTTTCAATCCTCAGATACACTTACCAATCAAAGCATTTTTAAATTAATTCTAACTTATCACGTTTATTTATTAACTTTTTTCGATTCCATTTTATTAACTTAAAATCAAGGGCATGCTGATCTTTTGCCCATTTTTGCTCGGTCATCCTCATTTGCTACAAACAAAAGTAAACCAAAGAACACACAGTGAACAAAAAATGGCTGCAGAGTTACAGAAGAGAGAATTTTCAACGGAAAACAGCAACAGTTCTAACCATAAATTTGATGATGATGGTAACTTACTAGTATGATAAATAACACGGATCCCTTCTTCTCTGCATTTAGGGTTTTCTTTGTTTATACTCCTTTCGTTTGTTTTTTTTTTTTTTTTTTCCCTTTTTTGCTTGGTTTTGTTTTGCATGGTGATTTTGAAGGAATGTTGTTGACTGCGAGTGCACATATAATCACAGCAGTAATCGGGTCAGGAGTGCTGTCATTGGCATGGGCCAAAGCTGAATTGGGCTGGATTGCAAGCCCATTGTTCTGACGGTCTTCTCCTCCATCGCTTGGTTTACTTCTAGTCTCCTTGCAGACTGCTACAGATGTCCTACTACTGGTAGAAGAAACTGCACTTGTATGGATGTTGTCAAATCAAATTTAGGTACCTTAAAACTTTGTAAAAAATAAAATATTTGGAATTCATTTCAATTTTTCTGAAATGAGTTCTCCTTAAAATCTTCAGATTCTAACTCTTTATGTCAATTTTCCCGGAAGGAATGAAGTATAAACTGCGTGGATTTGCCCAGTATGGTAATCTTGTTGCAATAACAATTGGATACACAATCACTGCATCTATTAGCATGGCGTAAGCTACTTAACCTTTTTCATTTTTGTTTATTTACGTAGTAAAAACTGATAAGACGTAAATGAGATTGGAACTTCAAGTTTTGGTATTTTGATGATCAGGGCGATCAAAAGATGGAATTGTTTTCACAAGAAAGGTCACGACGCCGAGTGTCACACATCAAACAATATATATATATGATCCTATTTGGAATTACAGAGATTGTATTAAGCCAAATATCAAACTTTCATGAGCTTTTGGGGCTTTCCATTGTTGCTACTATCTTGTCTTGCTTACTCCTTAATAGGCCTTATCTTGTCTTGCTTACTCCTTAATAGGCCTTGCTCTCTCCATACCAAAAATTGCAGGTCAGCAATTAGTCAAAGCTTGAATTCATATTCATTTCTGCGTTAAATAGTATATCTTTTTTATGTAGAAGGGAGAAATCATGTTACGGCAAACTTAACAGGAGTGACTGTTGGAGTGGATGTGACAAGCACACAGAAGATTTGGAGCAGTTTAAAGGCCACTGCAGACATTGCTTTTTGCCTCTGCTTTCTCCACTGTCCTAGTTGAGATACAGGCAAGGGAAACACAGATTAAACAGAAAATAAACATTCTGTAAACAATTTGCGAGAAGATTTTAATGATTAAGTTACATGAGCTGCATTTGCATGCAGAATACATTGAAATCAAGCCCACCCGAGAACCGAGTGATGAAGAAAGCTACCTCCGTTGAAGCGTCGATCACGACCATATTCTACACGCTGTGTGGAACCTTGGGGTATGCTGCATAAAGCACCGGCAAAGGGAAATACAGATTCAACAGAAAATAAATTTTCTGTAAGCAATTTGCGAGAAGATTTTAATGATTTAAGTTACATGGGTTGCATTTACATTTGCATTTGCATGCAGGATACATTGAAATCAAGCCCACCGGAGAACCGAGTGATGAAAGCTACCTTCGTTAGAGTGTCAATCACAACCGTATTCTACACGCTGTGTGAAACTTGGGAGTATGCTGCACTCGGAAACAAAGTGCCGGGAAACTTTCTAACAGGATTTGGATTTATGAACATTTTGGCCTTTTGATTTTGACAATATGTGCATTGTTGTTCATCTTGTGGGAGCCTACCAGGTACTCTTTAATGAAATACAAGATAGTTGGCATCTTCAATTCTTAGCTAATAGCTTAAGCTTTTGAGTAGAATGATTTTATCGTGCAGGAATTCTGCCAACTGACATTTAAGATTGTGGAGAATTGGTGCTAACAGAAATGGTCGGACTGTGGATTCATTACAAAAGATTACTCGTCACCTTTCCTTTTTGTGGTGTTTACTACATCAGCTTTTTCAGGTTGATATGGAGAACGGTTTATGTAATAGTAAAGGCTGTGATCTAGATGATATTCCGATTTTTCAACAGTGATCTTGGTCTGCTCGGAGTTGCTTCATTCTGGCCATTGATGGGATATTTTCCGATACAGATGTACGTGTCACGGGTAAAGATTCGTCGGCTTTCTATCACCTGGACATATTTAAAGAGTTCTGAGTTGGACTTGCCTGATCGCATCACTTATTGCTTTCTGCTTCCATTCAAGGACTCGTCCAGGATCTCCACTCAAAACCTTCCAGCTCAGTTTCTTACTGTTACTTTTGTTTCTATACTTTTCCCCGATTTTGAAGAAATGCCCCTAGAAAACTATATACCATATGAAGTGTTCACTTCAGAGATTTAGGTTTCGTCCTGACCAAATAATACCTCCTTATCCATTCCCTTTCTCTGAGTTACTTTTTTAAGGTAACGTAGTTTGGCAATTGTTAATCAATAGACCAATGTCGGGATTTAACACCACCCAAACTTACTTATCAATGAATACTCAAATTATAGCTAGGCTACAAGACACAACATTTTGCTGCAGAGCCATATTCCGAATCATGACAATATTCCTTCATTAAGGGTACGAGATAACACAAAAGACAATCCAGCACATTATATATAACACAATAGCCTAGAATTCGAGATTTAACGCCAAAGTTCATTAACCGGCTTTGAACCCGAGTAAGAATCAAAGCACACAGTATTTAACAGACTAAACAAACACAAAATTTAAAAGCCAGCCACAATAAAACACAAACATAACACGAGCCTCATAATCCACAAACTAAAATCACTTGGGCTCAATATCCCTTAGTACTCATCACCATCATCATCCTCACCCTCAGCTGACTCAGCACCAACTTCCTCATAATCCTTCTCAAGAGCAGCAAGATCCTCCCGAGCCTCAGAAAACTCTCCTTCCTCCATACCCTCACCAACGTACCAGTGCACAAAGGCACGTTTAGCATACATAAGATCAAACTTGTGGTCAATGCGAGAGAACACCTCAGCCACACTGGTGGAGTTGGAGATCATGCATACAGCCCTCTGAACCTTGGCAAGGTCACCACCAGGAACAACAGTTGGTGGCTGGTAGTTGATACCGCACTTGAATCCAGTGGGGCACCAGTCAACAAACTGAATTGTGCGCTTGGTTTTGATTGTGGCAACAGCAGCATTAACATCCTTAGGCACAACATCACCACGATACATGAGGCAGCAAGCCATATACTTACCATGACGAGGGTCACACTTGGCCATCATAGATGAGGGCTCAAAAGCACTGTTGGTGATTTCAGCAACTGACAGTTGTTCATGATAGGCCTTTTCAGCAGAGATGACTGGTGCATAGGAGGAAAGCATGAAGTGGATTCTTGGGTAGGGGACCAAGTTAGTCTGGAATTCAGTAACATCCACATTCAAGGCACCGTCAAACCTCAAAGATGCAGTCAATGAGGAAATCACCTGAAATCCAAAAAATAGCCACTTTTTAGTTGAGAATAAAAACCATACATGATAACTAATATGCCCATATTTGACAATCTAAAGGATAAAGAAATAAATCATTCAAGCTTCAGGCATTACCTGAGAAACAAGTCTGTTAAGGTTGGTGTAAGTAGGGCGCTCAATGTCCAGGGAGCGCCTGCAGATATCATAGATGGCCTCATTGTCAAGGAGAACAGCCACATCAGTGTGCTCCAGCAGAGAGTGAGTTGAGAGAACACTGTTGTAAGGCTCAACAACAGATGTAGAGACCTGAGGAGATGGATAGACAGTAAAACCCAACTTCGATTTCTTTCCATAGTCCACTGACAAACGCTCCAAGAGAAGCGAACCCAGACCAGAGCCAGTCCCTCCACCAACAGCATTGAAAACAAGAAATCCCTGGAGACCAGTGCAGTTATCAGCCAGCTTCCTGATGCGGTCCAGGCAGAGATCAACAATCTCCTTACCAACTGAAAGGAAACAAAACAAAACAACTCAATTAACTACCCCAACTTTTCCAGATTATAAAAGCAGGATTACAGATTATTCTACATTGGTTTGCAATATTATTTTTGACAAACTACTTTAATATCAACATGGGAAGATGAAATATTTGCATTCCCAGGATCCATGACAACCAATAATGGACCAGAAAAGTCTTCACTGTCTTTTCTGAATACTTGCGTCTACTTTCCCCAAGGATCTCAGAGCCCCACCAAAACATGAAAGCCAAGATTTTTAAAAAAAATGGATTCCCATTCAAAGATTTTGAAAAGTGCATAACTGCATGGATAAGTTCACACTAACCAGTCAATTTGGAATCCAATTCAGGATTTTTCTTGGGAGGTATCTGGTTATTAATTTGCATAAAAAACCATGCACATTTCATCTGTCTATGAATTTGACTCTCAAAAAATAACACCCCTGAACAATTAAATTGCATCTAAACATGATTGGATAGTTATACACTTACTGG
Organism: Trichilia hirta; assembly: GCA_035221805.1. Lineage (NCBI taxonomy): Eukaryota > Viridiplantae > Streptophyta > Magnoliopsida > Sapindales > Meliaceae > Trichilia > Trichilia hirta. Next base: position 1,704,598 of record JAWDEX010000015.1, on the reverse strand, counting down.
TGTAGTGACCACGGGCAAAGTTGTTCGCAGCATCTTCTTTGCCACTGATGAGCTGTTCGGGGTGGAAGAGTTGACGATAAGTACCAGTTCTTACTTCATCAATGACAGTGGGCTCGAGATCAACAAAGACAGCCCGGGGCACGTGCTTCCCTGCACCAGTTTCACTGAAAAAGGTGTTGAAGGCATCATCACCTCCTCCTACCGTCTTGTCACTTGGCATTTGCCCATCAGGCTGTTCAAAAATAAAACCAATACTCAGATGTCAATCATATTTCAAAAAATAAATAATTAAAAAATAAAGTCAAGAGATTATTAGACTAAAACGTCTCCATTTGAGCTGTTTTCTCAACCAGAAACAGCGTTGCTATCAGATCTGGCACAGTTATATTCCGAACTCCACGAACAATTACACATCCGACTATATTTATAAGAAAAAATGCGTAATAAGTCATGTATCTACGAAAACTAGACCTTTATCACAGATCTATCAGTCTATAGTAGAAACGACGCCGATGTAACTGGCATTTTATAATAAATCAAGCAGGAGGCACAGATCTAAACAAAATAAAGCAAAACGCTGCTAATTAGCTAGATACTAGACAGATGTAACGACGTCGATTTTTTCAGATCTCAGATCAAATTAACCAAAAAATAGCAGATCTAACAACATCAAATAACATGATACAAATACACAAATTTATACTGACCTGAATACCGTGCTCGAGGCAGTAAAGCTCCCAGCAAGCATTTCCGACCTGAATCCCGGCCTGACCGATGTGGATCGAAATACACTCCCTCATTTTCGCTAATTGGCTAAGAAACAACTGCGTAAATCAAATTGTAAAACGAAGGAGTTTATCAAGACCCCTTCTGAAGAAAATATGTTGCAATAGATGGGTGAGAGAGAGGGGTTAGACAAGAACACTTATAGTGGGAGAGAGAGCCCTGTGGGTTGGAGCGCCTTAACTTGGGATTGGTTAGCGGACGGCAATTCATGGTACGTGGCGCAATATGATTGGGATCCGATTGCAATTATTTTAACCATGGTTAGGCTTTTTGCTTTTTCTTTTTTAAATTTCAAATTTAGCCGCTCGGCTGGCTATATATTTAAAAATAAGAATGTCTTGTGTCTGTTTATATCAAACAAGCTTTGGACTCTATTATGTGCTTTAAACCTGGTCGGGGGAGTGCGTAACGTTTGTTAGATGTTTGGGAAATGGAGTATTGACGTCACTTTCATGGTTTAGGATACTCCTAAAATGGTAGTGAACTAAAAGTCCAAAAGCCGTTTTGCTATTTTCCTTGAGTGCTGACACGTGGGATTACGTTCATCCCGACAATGTAATTCTATTCTATTGAGATGTAATCCAAATACGTTACCTTCAATTGGAGATTTTTATGCTCACTAATTTTATTTAAAGAAAAAATATATATACAAATCTGAATAAACTCGATCTTTAATATAACGTCATTTTATTAATAGCAAATTTTAATAAATTCACTTCTTTTTTTTTTTTATTTCATCCCATAATATAATCATAACTTTAATGACACAAAACTTCAATATTAAAAATAAAATCATTTTGTTGTTATTTTATACGAAATGTTTTATTTTCTGAAAAAATGATCAGTGGTTTATTAGCGACGGATAAATTGAATCGAATACTAGCTTCCTTCTTTATCTGTACGCCGCCATTTTCAAGGGGACCGATCGTAGCACAGTAGAATTGAATTTCTACTCTAGAAATGCGTTTATACTGTCAGCTTAGAAAATGTAATATGCAGCCAAGTCATTCAATGATGTCTGGTTTACATGGAAACCCAAGTAAAAGAAGAAGAAGAATGCAGTAATAAACAAGTGTTCAGGCAAAATTTGTAGTTAATAGTACACGCTTTTACCCAATGTGTGGATCTACAGAAGGGAGTGTTGTGCTCTTGCATATAAGTACAACAAAATCATTCTCTGTTTTATTTCTAGTGCTTTACCAGTATCACCCAAGATAGTTTGTTCTGAATCTACAAGCAGATAGTAATCCTTCGTATTTTATTGTCAATTTCAACAATAGTTTCCACATCCAAAAAATGGGAACTTAATGGTTCTGACTTCAGGTCATTCCTTCTGAGCATTCCTCTTGCTAAGCTCGATTTTATTTCTGTTTTGGAACTATTCTTCACAGTTTTCCTCTAAAAGTGGACATTTCACACGGCTGGCTGTACGCCTGCCCATACATTATTCTCATCATTCAGTTCATCCACCCTACGATTGCGGCCCTCATGTAAATATGTTACTCCGGTCCAAACACCACGAATGAGTAAGATGCTGACAAAGACTACACTTCCAAGGGTGCAAACCACCTAAAGTTAATATTACAAAATTAGGGACAGAAAATGAGCAACCCAAGATCGTAGGAATGCAATTAGCTTCTGAGTCAACCTAGTGTCTCAAAAGGAAGACCTTTTTCATACGAAAAATCATGCTTTTGGTACGTAGCCTTTCAGATACCGAAACTTGTAACATTCATTCACAGTACAAGCCCAAGAAATGCATCTTTATAATGCTCATAAATGATGAAGTGCTCTGTACAAAAAAACTTGCATGCCAATTCTGATAACAGTTACATTTTCACGCACAAAAATAAACTTCGCTATTTGTCATAGTATGCACAATGAAACTCCATTAACTACTAGAGTAAGGGTTTGTACAACACTGATTAGATTCAATTATAGATGAATAGAGGCAGTGGACAAGGAACTAAGTATTTTTTTTCCCATCACTCAGCTCTACATAAAGCACATAAACCAGTATTTGTTCTATTGCTTACTTATTATCAGGTGCAACAGCATCTGCACTACCATTTTAATATTTCACTTTTGATTTCTGAATTGGGGTTCATCAATGCAAAGACCAATAATTTTGGCGAAAGAGCCAAGCCAAGACCATTAACAAAACAAATTCTAGCAGCTTGAAAAAGCCAAGGATAGTTTTCCCAAAACAGGTTCTAGTGGAACTAGATGATCCAGACTTCAATTAATTAGGTGCAACCCTGCTGCTTGACAAAGATGGCCTTGCCACGCATGACCATTACCAGTATCATGTCCGAGAAACAAGCCCTAGAAACACAAACTCTCTCCCACAGAACAATCTTATTACCAGTCCATCTAGGCTTTCAATCATCCTAGTGTCTGCTGACTTTCCCAATCACTTTTTGTCTCAAGTAGTCCTACTGCAACTCCACTTATATGATTGTTCTTCTGATTAATTCACACACAAGAAAAGTGTATGATAATTGAGAATTCCATCCTAGAAGCTTAAATTGATAGGTGAAGCATCAACTATACCGTAAGTACCATCTAATTTGTAAAAGATTGCACTTGGTACATAAATTTTGAACTCAGGAGATGGAAATGCAAGTCTCTGAAGATGTCAGCCTCTAATCTTTGGGAAAAAGATGACTTTTGATTCCATCTAGTTCTAATTCCATAACCGAATTTCATTCTGTTAAACAAAGCAAAATTCTTATTTTACAGAATTCCACAAAACTACAGTTCCAATTTTGTGAAAGCAAATGCAAACTTCACTTCACACCAAACAGCACCAATACATAATCAAGTTCAAGCATGTTCTAATGATTTCTCTAATAATTGAAGTAACGACTTCAACAAATCTCAATTTATGAGGCAACAATATGAAAGTTAACATCTTGAGAGCGATAAACTATTACCTCAAGAAATGCCTTGAAAACCCACAAAAACGTCAGAGCTAAAACTCCATTAACAGAAAATTTCACCTAAGTTCAAACAAATACAATTCAATAGGAGCCCATTATGACCTTAAATAACCAAAGACATAGAACAAAACTTAAATTTGACGCATCTTTTACCAGTTCGGTGGAGATTGGGATAGGCAAAACGGATCGCACGGCCTTCCTAGCTTTCCTAGAAACCTTTTTGAACACATTTTCGACAAATTTAACTAACAGATCCAAGCTCCGATCTTCTTCGTCCTCTTCGTCTTCTTCATCGTCGTCATCTGCGTCGAACTCCCGACTGATCACCCTGCTCCAATTGCGAGTATCGTCTACAAAATTATCACTTCCCTGGAGGCAATGAAGCTTAGAATCAGAAAAGCAAAACTGTACCTTTTAAGAAATGCTCGGAAATTAAGAAGTAAACCTGAGTGAAATTGGAGGTTGTTCTTCTTGAAGCTCCTAGAAACGAAATGTTTCGAAATCTGCTTCGAAATTGAGGGAATTTACGAAACTGAAGCTGCTGTTGTTTTTGCTGTGGTGGTCTCGAAGGAGGGAGGGAGGGAGATGATGGAGTGATGGCAAATGACATGGCGGTGACTTTCGGCTTCAGGTGATTTCTTGTAACAAGACATGGATCGCAGGTTGCCAATTTATTCTGAAACATTTGTGTTTTGACTCCTTTACTTTCTGAGGCTGAACCGAACACAGGGATTTGGGTTTGTGACTGTAAAAATATAAAATTAATATCAATTTATTATTAGAGAAAAAGACTTTCACCATAAAAAAATATAATTTTAGTTCTTTGTTTTAAAAGAATAAGATTAGGTGTCAATCTAAATTTAACTAATTTTTTAAAATCTTTTGACATTATATGTATTTTTTTATTATATCTTTTATTTCCTATTTATTAATTATATTAGTAAATTTATTTAATAAAATTTTAAATTAACATTAAATACGGGTCCATTTAAACTATACATATTAGCAGACATTTTTTGAATAAAACATCAAATTGTACAATAATTCAAATGTGGAGAGTACAAGCATCTCTTTTCTTTCTTATTTGATTAATTGTACAATTATTCATCCCAAAAATTTATTTAAAAAAAATGTATAACAAATAATAAGGTAAACAAGATGACAAATATTGCATGATTTAAATGACAAATCTATATAATTTTTAAAATTATTTATTACACTTGTTAATAATTGTATCATAATATTTAGGATAAAATTTTAAAATAAGCACCAAATATCATTAAATTTTATTTTTGAAGTAAAATATAATTACCGAATACTTAACCGATCTTAATAAATAATTTTTAAATTAATACCATACACCAAACTTTTGGAGTAAAAATGCCCCCTTTTTTCATGGCATTGCCTATTGTTTTGTAAAAGACTCGCTTTGTATTTGCTCATAATTGAATCTTCATAGGAAGATTCAGATTTTTGATTGCTTTTAAATTTCTTTCTTATTTAAATCTTCTTAATTTCTTAGATATACATGTGTTTAGAAGAGGTCCTGTCCTCCTTGAAATTAACCTTCTCACGCGGAGAGTAAAAAATGGAACCTCAATTTTGGTGCATAAAGTCAAAATATTTATTAATTTATGGTTACCTCCCTGATTTTTTTGAGAACTACCCAATGATCCCTTTGCCATTACTTTCTGGTTGCTTTTTGATACAATTTAACAGTCATACCCTTGACATTAGATCTGAAATATGGGTATCACTTAAAGTGATACGACCTAACTCAAACAAATTGTGAGAAATTAATAAGAGTGCAACTCGAATGTAAGATATCTAAAATTTCAAAAATAATTTTAGAACATATTTGATATTGAAGCGTTTAAAAAAATATGCAAAAATAACTATATTTTTAAGAATATTTACTAAAATGACTGCATGAGAAAAATTTTAACTAACTCAATTAAAAATATATTTTTTAGATAATAATATTTTATAAAAAATTAAAATAAAAATATTTATTTAAAAGTGAAGAGTTTACTTTTGAACGTAACTTTTATTAATGTTCAAAAGTTGATTAGAATGCATCAATTATTTAAAATAGATTAAAATTTTGTTTTGATACCAAAATGAATAAATTATGATATTTTTATTTATTTTTATTTATGATACTTTTTTAATTAGGCTTTTGGTACTTAAATTTTAAACACTATACATTATCGCACTTTTAAACAAATTATATGTAATACAAATTTTAATCTTTCTATAAACTCTCAATAAATAATTTTATTTTTGACATAATCTTTATTTATAAAAAAATATAACTATTCTATTATTTAAGAAACTCAATTATAAAACTTTAAACATATTTCATTAATCAAACAAATACTCTTAATACTTCAAGTAAAAAAAAAAAAAGAAGAAAGAAAGTAAAAATAAAAATAAAGAAAAGAGACGAAAGTGAAAAGAAGAATTTGATTTGAAAGTGGACTCTTCACTTTAAAATATCTAAAAATAAAATAGAAATTTTCATTAGAAGGAGAAAAATCCGGTTTCAAATCAAAAGTTTCTCCTTTAGCCAATAGAAAATGTAAAATTATTTTATAAAAAAATTGTTGTTCAAAAGCTATATTTTTAATTTAACTTATCACAAATTTTAAAATAAAATTACTTTGATAAATATTTTTGAAACTAAGTTCATTTTTGTACATTTTTCAAGTGTTTAGTCATACAGTAACTATTTTTACTTTGGAATTATTGCGTAAATGAAAATTAAAATATTAAATTATAATTAAAAATATGAGTAAATCTCATCAAAAGTTAGGTTAAATGTATTTTACATTTTTAATTATAAAAATAAGTGAAAGTCAAACACAAATCTATTGTTTATTTTTTTTAAAAATTTTTTATATAAACTAAACACATATTAAATGGATGACTACAAAACTCTAGAAATAACAAAATAAATTTTAATTGATTACAAAAACTCTTAAAATAATTAAAAATTTTAATCTATTTTAAAATCACTTTGAAAAGAAGTAACAAATATTAATATAAATAATTTTAAGTTAATTATGTAGCTAAAATTTATATAAATTTTATTTAATATGATCATACAGTAATCTCTTAATTTTAATAACAACTTTAAAAGTTAATTTGTAAGTTCAAATAATTTTAAATTAATATGTAACTCAAAATTAACAAATGCTAATTTGATTATAATAACAGTTAAATTTTTTGACAATTAATATTTAATACAATAATTTGTAATTTTTAGAATTATAAATAATTATAAATATTTTTGCTAAAATAATGACAGAGCTAGTAGTTAATTATTAATTTTAATCATTTTTTTTACATTAATTTAAAAATATTGCTGAAAAATTAAATTATTTTTAAGAGTTTTTGCTTATAAATTAAAATTTATTGTTTATTTTATTGTTTTGGATTTTTATTTTTATTTTTATTATACTAGTGTTTATTACTTTAGTAAAATCACAAAAAATAGATGTTAGATTGGCATAAAATTTGGAAGGGAAAAATATATATATGAATCAAATTTCATGACTCAAACTATATATATATATTAAGGTTGAATGAAACATCACACGATACTTTGTTACTCTACAAACAAAGCAGAAAACCAGAACGAATTAAAGCCCCTTGATCATCATTGATCAATAAAAACTCATATCATCATGCATGACACGTGACCATAAGATCTCACATATAGAAATTAATCAAGAAAAATTTTCACTACTCCTCTCTGACTAGAATACATAACAATATCTTCTTCAACTCATTCATATCTGTCGTTAAGAAAATTTTCCTGGAAAGTTTCTCAGGAAACGGAGAGGAAAATGAATGTCGTGACTAAATTATTATTCAAGTTGAAGGCTTCCTACCGAGTGATGGAGAGATACAAGAGAAAACTTAAGAAGAAGGTGATGAGAGAAAATGGAGATGTCATTAAATATTTTGGAGACGGAAAACGAAAGGAGGCCATCAAATGCTGGAAGAGAATGAGAGTTCGTGAGCAAGAAATTCAAGAGATTGAGAAATACCAGTGCTCTGTAGTGTTACAGCCGAGACAGGCGCTCTAAATCCATCATGCACGTTATTTTATAGAATTTAGGGTTTTGTTCATTATAGAATTAATTTTTTTTCTATGGAATTTCTATATAAATATTAATTATTAAATAATTATTTTTTGGAATTATTAGATGTCCAAATTATTTAGTGTGACAGGAATTTTCTTTCCTTTGATTGATTTTCATGAAAATTTCTATATAGTAGAAAGTGTTTTTCTTAAACAAACAAAACACTTAAATAAAATCCTTTATGTTTTTTTACATGATGTTAATAAATTATATAGCAATTTAGTAATAATAAAACACCATCGCGTATAGCACGTGTGATTGTATTGTCACATCTAGCGCATGTGCAATTAAATGTATTAGGTGACAACTTAACAATACACTAATGATATAGAGATTTTGTGATTAAATGTGCTTGTGCAAAACTAGGTATCTAAATATTCGTGTTATCAAACAATAAAGATACATAACATAATCAAATAAACGAGATCAATATTCGACAAATAATCGGAAAAAAAAAACAACAAAATATACTACATGAGGCCCGTTCATCAGTAAAATTGACTAAGATATCTGTAATTAGATAACCATTTATGTTTATTAGTCAATCCATCAATTTGGCAGGTTGACGGGGTTACACACAAACACAATCATTTTCATGGAAATTATAGAGTCGAGAAAACGAATACTTATCTAAAAATCACCACCGAAAGGGAAATCGGCGATTTGAAATACGGCTGGAAATGGCTTCAAAGAACATTGACCTCCGAGGACGAAGACTATGTACGTGTGCATAAACCCTCTTCCAGGTTGCTCCTAGTTGTATGTTGTCCAATCCAAACTCATCTGCACACTTTCGTTTCCACAAATTATCATCATTCGACGACAAATTCCGAAGCTCCGAGCAAACGCATTCGGCCCTTGCGATATTGACACCGTCGAGGAAGTCCAGAACCTTGAGTTTCAGTTCGGGAGGGAGGCTCATAAAGCACGGCGGCGGAAGCAGACCAACTTTCTGACGAAGCTCGATTAAGAGAGGATAGATAAGGAAATCGTTTACAAGTCTCCGGAACTCCAAAACTTCGTTTTCAGGATACTGATTGGAAGACGAACCATAGAGTTGAATCCTTGCGTCGATCATATCGGAATTGACAAACGCTAAATCGAAGGGCGGGACGAACCTGTTTCTATTCAATCTTAGCTCATGGACAAGGGGTTGCATCTCAGTTAAAGAAGTAAGGATATGAATAAAGTTTTCGGAGTTTTGGAAGATCAAAACGACTGCATCTGTTTTGTTCATCTCCTGAACTTCAGGGAGAGTGTAAGTTATACGAATGGGTGTGTTAACGCACTGATTTGGAGTTGGAAAGCCGGGAACAAAAGGAACAAAACCATAATGTAGCATTAAGGCGTGAACAGCGACAATTAAAAGCCCGGAATCATCGTCGGCGAAACTGCCAACTTCTTCGAAAACCGTTTTCAGGGAAGACATGAGAGATAACATTAACTCCGATTGTGTAACCGGTTCAACATCATCAACTTCTGTTGTTGTTGTTGTCCATTCATCGGTCAAACTTGAGGTTTCCGAATCTGTATCAGAACAAGTTAAGCGTTTAATTTCTTCCAGGGGATTAGTATCATCGTGCCCGTGCATTGCGGCTAGCTTTGAGGGTTGAGAAAACCTTCGTCGGAGATAATGGCGTAGAATCTTCCGATCTACTTTGGAAGGGCCGATAATTGGAGTTATCAGGACATTAAAAATGATGATTATGTATGTAATAGAGGAACTTTGGGGCTTCATGTCTGCTGGGTTTTCAATAGAACTTAGAACTCTTTGCGTGCAGTCCAAGACTAAGTAAAATACTATTATCAGTAGAACTTACAGTCCTATTTGAATAATCAACGCGTTATTTTTTATTTTTTTACCTTGGAATTTGAACAATGCCAAAAGAATGCCCATTTTTCTTCCCTTGTAGAAAATTGGGGAACGACACTGTCTTTAACCGAATGGACTGAATGTTAGAATATAGAACAAAAACTATTTAAAGTCTTTCGTTTTCTTGTTAAACTTGGAATATGATGACAAATGATGAAGAATTTGTTTTGAATTTTCCTCCCTCTTTTCCTGAAGGTGTGAACCTGAATAATGTCTATTGAAGATTATGACTTAAAAGCCCAAAAAAATTCCAATAATTGATATGGAATGAAAGTCAAAATAAGTTATAATAATTTCCAGGTCTCAAGTTCCATAATAATTTCCAGTGAAAAAACATAGATTTGAAAAAGATTAGTATACGATAAACACCAAATCTTTGGTATTAACTATTCAATATATTTCAAGACTAATTGCGACCTTTGCATTCAGGGGGATCTTAAATATGATATCAATCCTCCCTGATTTTTCAACTCATATAAGCAACAGCACGAACTTTTTAAAAGTTCAATGATCTATGGTCACCGATGTTGATTAAGATTCTGCTACCAAAATTTGGATCCAGAAACTTGGAGACATACTAAGTAGAACAAATGCAACATAGAGCTGATTTTCAAAGTGCCAACAAAGAGTTTTCATTGGAATCGCTGAGAAGCAAAAACTCCATCAACATTACTTCAATATGAAAAACCTATGCCTCATCAAAGATATTTTATCAAAATCAGATTACAGATAAGAAACATACCAGTCATGTAATATAAAAGAAAATGAATAGCCACAACAATGTAAAAATGTTTGTATTATCACAAAAGAACAGTGGTCTGTAACCTTTTTCTTCAATAAAATATTTGCTAGAAACCAATTCTGATTAAATATAACAGTGTTGCTTTAAGAAATAATAAATGCCACATGCTCCTTACAAAGACAACACAGTGCGAATGATTTATCAATAATCCTCAGCAAGCTTCAATAAGGAAAATGAATACCAATTGTTTTGAACTTTTCCTTAATTTTCTTTTCAGAAAGGGGGATAAATAGTCTAAAATCATATTACAAAACCTACAAGCAATAGTACCCATGAGTCATGCAACACTGTTATTTTTAATCCTCTATGACTTAGGAACTCTTATGAGATTCTAAAAATAGCCTACCATTCACATAGATGAGATGCCATTGTGCACAATAAAAGCTGAACATCAAAACTCTGTGCCTAGTTAGCTAACCATAGAAGTGCTGACACAGACCCACATAAAACATTATCATTCAAAAACAAAATCCAACATGTTAGAACAACATTAAAGACAATTGCCAATGCAACATTCATAGTTGCAAAATAAAATTTGCACCATAATCCAACAGAATCCAAGCAATTGGCTATGTCAAAGGAAAGTCTCAAATAGACATAGAAAAACATACTGGAACATTCACCTAACATTTGCGCCTAGCACTTCTTTATACTATAAGACAATTTATTCATGTATACACTTATCTATAATATAGATATGTACCATCTGCTCAAGATATCTCCAATAAAATCTTTCAATCCAGAGAAACTTCAAACCTACCCAGATTACAGTATGACACAAAATTCTGCCATCCACTAAAACGAGCATACCTTTGGCGGCGCTGTCCAAAAGGAAAAGGGGAAAAAGGCATGTAAGGGTTGAGTCATAATCACCACCTTGTGTTGTAGGATCTCCAAATGGAATATGCTCTCTTATAATTGGAACATAAAGCCCTAGGCCTTGCACCAGGATACCATGTTAAAATTGCCGTCCCTCTTTTCTTTTTGTACTCCCAAGTCTGAGCAAACTTGTGTTTCCAATTAACATTTCCTTGTGCATCAGATCTACCTCCAAACTCATCTGTAAACTTTTGCTTCCATAAATCATTATTCGTGGCTAAAAATTGCATCTCTTTCGAAACACATTCCATTTTTGCAACATCAACACCAGGAAGAGCCTCCAAAATCTTAATCTTTAGCTCTGTTGGAAGACTCATCATACATGCTGGAAGACTCAAGTTTGCCTTATAACAGAGGTCAATCAATAATGGCAATGCAAGCCCATCCTTGACAATCTTCCAAAATTCAAACACTTCATCTCCGCCGAATAAATTCTTATTCTCATCTTTATCATCCAACACACCTTTCTTATCGAAATTACCCAACACTACATCAATAATGGGGCCAAACCTATATGCATTCAAGCAAACCTTATGCATCTCTGAATCACCGTTAGCCAAACATCCATACGCATTAACAAAATGTCCTAAAGTTTGATACTTTAATGCAACAAGTTCAGCCACGTCACTAGAGCTATTACTCAAAAGCTCTGGCAGAGTATATGACATTGAAACACCTGTTGACAGCAACTTATCAGGCAATTGAAACCGGTCAATTCTCATACCTGACGTGGTATCGAATCCAACAAAGCCAGACTCCAGTAAAACCGCATGAACCGCAACAACTAGGAGCCCTTGAGAACCAATGTCGTCACCTACTTCTTCTCTCAGTAAACTCTTCCAGAAATATGGCTCAGGCTTTCTGTTGACAGGCATTTGCTCAGACCCTTCATCAATTTCCATCCTTTCTGTACCAGCAAACTCCAGGGTTTCTTGAACAGGAATTTCTCCAGTAATTTCATGACATTTTGACACGGATTCTTCAGAATTGGCACAGCTTACCTCAATATTTTCGGATTCTTGAACTGGGTTTTTTTCTTTTTCCAATATTGCATCTGGGATTTCGTAACCGTCAGAAATAACAGCTTCTTTGAATTTATTCATCTCTAAAAGTTGGATTTCTTGGGCTTTTGGCATTGCTTCTTCAACCAGATTTTCTTGTTTTCCCAAATCTCCAGACAAGATTCCATTATCCAGAGGCCCATGAACAGTCGCGCCTTGATTTTGATTCTCACCCACTAGGGTTTGAGAAACAAACGAGGCGGGATTATGGGAGTAATAAACAAGGTCCCCACCGGTAACACCAAGGGACTGAATCGACGCCTGAGGTGACGACGCGTGGAGTTCGTCTTTCCTGTTGAGAGAGAAGTGAAGAGAGGAAGAAGACGATGATATTGCTTGAGAAAGAGATTCTTTGAGTTGCTGAAGAGTACATGGAGAGGGTAATTCAAGTCTTAGAGTTTCCCTGGATTCAAAAGATCTCAATCTCAGTTTCATAATCGCGTCAGTGAATTGCTCAAGAACAAAACGAAACTGAAGAAGAGGCAGCTGAAAGTGGAAGAAAGGGGGGCGTTGTTTGGTAGAATTCGTTAAAATAGTTAAACACCGACTTATTTTTAATAAATATTCTTTTTAATTTTATAGTTTTATTTTAAGTAAAACAACGTATGAGTCCCTGAAGATTTATAAAATAATAGCTAAGCACATACCTTATTCATTTTAACGAATAAATTCCTAACCTGTGGCTATTATTACTTAAAAAAAAAAAGGGCAGTAAAGAGAAAACATGCTTAGTAGAATCGTAAATTTTGCATAGTATTGTGAATGTTCCATGTTTTTTTCTTAATAGGCATGTTGTGATTTATAAGGGTTGGTCACTCTTAATTTAGGAGACATATTTTGTGCCTAAAACTTTTGTATAAAATCGTGAGATTTTAAAAAATTATCAATGCGCGGCGATAATGTCATAATAATGTGAGAGAGTTGTATCTCACCTGGCCCACTTAATAACCAATGGGAAAGAATATTGTAAATGCTCCTCATCAATTTATAAGGTTGGTCACCCTTAATTTAGAAAACATGTTTTTAACTTGAAATTTTATACAAAATATTTATAATATAAATCAAAGTGGATATTATCTGCTAAGATATTTATAATTATTTTAATAAAAATTTTTATTAAAAGTATATTATGTATAATTTTTTATTATAAATATTAATTTTCATAAAAAATTTAAAATAAATTTAGTTATTTTTATTTCATCTAATATTTTTTCTAACAAAAATTTTGTAAGTTTGAAATAAAAACTAAAAGAGACAATAACTTCTTTTTTTTCTTTATAAAAAATTACAGTCTAGATGATGAAATAGACACAAATATATATATATATATATGCAAAAAACAAAAATTTCATTATCTCTATTTCGTTTTATTTGAAATACTTGCAATAAAATTTTTGTTATGGCCCTAACAACTTCAACAATTGACAATGTTTATGCCATTGGAGATATATGGACGTGATTCCAGCAATATATTAGATATATTGTTATATTTTTTTTTTTATAATTTGACATTTAATTTTTTAGTTGTTTTCTGATTCTTTTTAATTTGCATGATGAATAAAATATCTTATTTATTTACATCAGCATATATGTGCAAATTTAAGATGAAATTATCTATGGCCAAGCTTGGATTTAAATGGCTGCCCCCTGAATTCAATGACTACCATTCAAGCTTTGCTTCAGTAAAGAAAACCAACTTCTTAAACAGTGTTGGTGTTGCAGTTTTAACCCAGTAACAGTTCTCGAGCATAAGAATAATCGAAGAGTCTTTGATGCAGATGTCCGCACCCTTCTAAAATACAGATTTAAAGCAATGCAACAATCTATGACTTCAACCAAGCATTGTGGTAGAGCAATAAAACAGTATGCAATTTCCGATTTAAAACTGCAAATATTACTTCAATGACAAGATTGTTCAAGGCAAAGGATGTGACTTCGAACAGTTGGAATAGGAGACAAAGCTCTTATTGAGAGCTTGCATGCGATGGATGAATTCAGACTGAACTACCAAAAGAAAAAAAAAACATGTGCCATCCCAGATTTCTGGTTTAGCAGTTAAACTATTTGAAGTCTCAGCAGCACTTCCCTGAAAAATCCTCATTTGAAATTGTATATGGATTCTGGAAAAGCAATGATAGTTTTTACACATATATCTTTTTATGCATTCAGCCATAAACATCAGTTGAAACTGAACTCCTATTTACCACTTCACAGATTGTTTTCGGTTTTCCACAGGAAACACTGCAGTACAATAATAGAAAAAACTAAAGTGTGCAAACAACACATATATAATTAATCTGAGTAATCTACCTACAAGTCACCTCTGAAGAATGGATTGCTGAAGAATGAGATATTGTATGTGCCGCCTCCGTTAGGGAAAAGGGTTAGGAAACAGATAAGGCCAAGGACGATAAGCCAAGCATAACTGTTGTCTCCCAATGGTGTGATTTCATCCTTTGTAGGTATCTCTTCTCCAACTTGGAAGAAAGTTGAAAATAGGCCCCATACCAAACAGAGGACACTTCCACTCAGACCACCAATGCCAAGCATAAACGATGTGGCAAATGATAACAAGTTGGCGGTGCTTCTTCCAAACGTTACTTGAGCAATTCGGCCTCCTTTGAGTTTCCCACACGGTAACAAGTTAAACGAAGTGACTACTTGACACAAGTAGCGAAGTACCTAGAAAGAAAGAACGAAAAAGGACAAGTTTGAAGACATAGTAATGCCACGTAAACCTATTGCACCTTACAAGGTCAAGAAATTTAAGAAGGTATTTTAAGGATTCGTGCAAAAAATTGTGGATGAGTTGATGACATGCATAGGGGTTAAGGGAGAAGGTCTAATTGAAAAATAAAGAGGGAGAAGGTCTAATTGAAAAATAAAGACCGGTTGATCTTATTGGAGCGTGTGAAAACTAAGTCAGAGAACAATATTAGAGTTCCTAATTAGTCACGTAAGAATTTGAATTTTATTTTATTTAATTTAGTTTAATTTTGATTTGTAAGCTTACGTTGATTTTGCTCAATAATGACTTGTTTCAAATCCATAAAATATTAGGATTTTTTTTATTCTTTTTAAGAATAGAATTTTATTTTAAGGTTATAAATAACCTTCAAAATATATAAGACAGTAGGTTATTATTTAAATATAATTTGATTTTTCTCTAAACGAGATTTGACTAGTCTTATTTTTTCAAGAATTTGCAACGAACTTAACAAAGGTTAGTAATTTTTCTGGTGTCAATTTTTTTATATTTATATTCTAAGTTCTAAAGTATATTTTTATTCTTGGATTTAAATTTCTATTCTTATAAGATAAAAGGGTTTAAGATTCTTAAACATTTGATTTAGAGATTTCAAGACTAGTTGTTTTTTGAGATTTTCGCATCAATTTGTATCATAGCTTTAACTCAAATCAAGTTTGAACAATTTATTCTTATATTATTTGCTGATTAAATATTATTTTTTGCGTCAATTTCGAAATTGTATTAAAAATTTTAAAAAATAAAACTACTGTAGTGCTATCACTACAATGTTGATGCTACAGTAACCACGTCTAATTTTTTTTTATGATAATTCTTTTTCAAACTGTGCTTTAAAATTAGACCATTGAATTTGCTAATTTATAATTAGCATCTCTAACTTTGGTTTGACATTGTTATTTGGATTGTTTGGAGTTGTTTAGAGTTAAAGTGGGATAAGTTCAAATCTTTGATTAGGAATATCAAATTTTCTTTGTCTAGATTCTATTTTATTGTCTTTTTGTGGTTATGAGCTTTTATTACTCATTAATTACATCTTTTACTTCTAGAATTGCTATTGATCTTTCATATTAGGATATCTTTGTCGAATTTTAAATTGTGCTTTTGGTTATTACTCTTTGATTACTTGTGATTGGTCCCATAAAGTAACCATAAGAGAGTAGTCTTGAGTAGTAAAAGGCAAGAAAGTGTGAGCTCAAAAGGAGGGTAAAAGCCTATTTGAATGAAATACTAGAGGAGTGATATGTACTTGAGTGAAACACATAAAAAAGTATGTGAGGTCCACTTTCAACATCTTTTTATAGATTACATCATGTCAAATAAAAGAGTTGAAGAGAGTGACAACCAATGAGATATGGCCTTTACATTGAAGACTATACCATCACAATTCGAGAGATTTAGTTGTGTACTTAGTAGGATAAGGGATAAAATGGAAAGACATTCTACCCAAGTAGAGGAATTAAAGTAAACATCTAGCACTACTAATAACCGAAGGCAAGGAACTAAAAATTTTTATCTTGATGATGAATTCAAATAAAACAGTTATAGGACTAGTATTAGTGATGAAGATTTACAATTTACTAAGAGTGATATTAGAGGCAGTGGTAAAAGAGACAAAAGTAATAGTAATATCAATAGCATTAAAATGAAGGTTCCATCCTTTCAGGTAAGAACAATACTGGTTTGTACTTAGAGTGAGAAAGGAAAGTGGAGCTTATATTTGAGTGTTACAACTACGTGGAAGTGAAAAAAGTCAAGTTAGTAGAAGTAGAGCTTATTGATTATGCACTTGTTGGTAGAACCAAACTATCTTAAGTAAATATAAAAATAGAGAAAGGCCTATTAAAACTTGGGTTAAAATAAAGGTGGTCATAAGAAAGCAATTTGTTCTAAGCTTTTACTATAGAGAGCTACATCAATGCTTATAAGGGTTTACTTAAAGTTTTAAAAGTGCGAAAGACTACCATAAAGAAATGAAAATTGCCATGATTAGAGCCAATATTGAAAAGGACAGAGAGGTTACAATGGCATGATTCTTGGGTAGTTTGAATAGAGAAATAGCCAACGTTGTTGAACTATAATATTATATAAAGATTAAAGACATGGTTAACATAGTTATAAAGATAGAGAGGCAACTCAAACATAAAGGGGTAGCCAAAGAGAATTTGCATTCTTCATCTCAATGGAAACTGAATTGGTCTAAGAAGGAGGATAAAAGTGTATTCAAGTCCAATGACTACAAAGACAAATCAAAAGACAAGAATCTAACTTCCAAAAAAGGTATTTTTAATACTTAATTCTCTTTTGATAAGTATAGTAAAGCCAAATATTTTAGATGTTTAGTCGCACTGCATCTTAATGCCCTAATAAAATAGTTATGATCTTAAGGGATGATAAGACTATTGATTCTAAAAGTGATTCTAATTCTATGCCTTCTTTAAAAGATTGTAATGATGTTGAATATCCTATGAAGTATGATATTTTAGTTGTTAGATGTGCCTTTAATATTTTTATAAAAGATGAAGGGGAAGAGCAACACAATAATATTTTCCACTTTAGGTGTCATAAATGGGAAAATATGCAATCTAATTATAGATGAAGGTAGAGCACGAATGTGGCTAGTACTATACTTGTAGAGAAATTAGGGTTGCATTGCATCAAACATCCTAACCCATATAGACTATAGTGGTTAAATGAATATGGTAAAGTAAAGGTAAATAAGTAAGTTTTGGTTCATTTTCTATAGAAAAATATGTTGATAAAGTATAATATGATGTGGTGCCTATGTATGTTGGCCATTTATTATTAGGGAGGCTATGGCAATTTGATAGATGAGTGTTGCATGACTAGTATAAGAATTGTTAATCTTTTGTATTAAATGGACAGAATATTATTTTTACTCCATTAGCTCCAATAGAAGTGTATAAAGATTAAATGAGACTTAGCAATTTCATTAAAGAGTAAAAGAAAAGTTAGGCTAAAAGTCATAAAAGAAAAGAGGTCCTCTCAAAAGAACAAAACTAGTCCAATGGTGAGTAACTACGCACGTGAGAAACAACAAATAAGAAGTAAAAAGAGAGAAAAGGGAAAAATAGTGAAAGAGTTTTTATGCAAAAGAAAGAGAATTGAGGAGTGCTTATTATGGTTAAATATCACTCGTTGTACTTATATACAAAGAGTTATTTTTATCTATTACTAACCTTGATCTTGCTTTACATAACAATGTTGTATATCTCTTGTAGTAATTTTCTAACTTATTATTGACTACAAATTTTTAATGATGACCAAAACATAATCAAAATGTGAATAAAACTAGTTTTTGATGATATTAAAGATATAAATATACTTGCTAATTGCCATGATGGATTGTAGGTTAATAGGATCGATACTTGATTGAATTTACAAAGAAGTATCGATACTTTTAGGTACAGTATTGATACATTCTCTCAAAGAGATCATGAAAAAGACCAAAGGATCGATGCAAAAGGCTGAAGAGATCGATACTTAGTTGAAGAAATAGCAATATATCAATACATACAATTAAAATATTGATATATTTTTTCAAAGACCGAATCTAGGAAAGGTAAGGATTGATACTCAAGCGAAAAGACATCAACTCTTTAAAAAGTATCGATACTGCATAACAAATAGATCAATACATAATAACAAGTCTAGAAAATTGAAAGTTAAAGATCAAAGTTAAAGCACATAAGATTGATATGAAGTGAAGTACAAAGCAAAAGTATTGATATCTCTAATTAAAGTATCGATATATTTTATTGAGCAAATTTTTTAAGAAAGTCATAAGCCTTTAAAAAGCAATAAAGAACGATATAAGACTTAAGATAGATCGATATGATAAAGATCAAAAGAAAAAAGTATTGATACTTTATACAAATGTATTCTAGTGGTTCCTATTGTTGCTGCTAGTGATATAAAACCTACCATGGTCTATAGATCGCCAACCTCACCGGTTGTAGCTTAACACAGATGAAGTTTAGACAACTGTTGATTCTATTACTCCAATGACTGATGTATCATCAACTGTTGGAGATGCTATAACTGTCAATGCAGTTACGGTCCTTACAGAATCAAAGTACTCATCTTTGGCTCTTCTTTACTTTTATGATTATAGTTTTGCTATAGCTCTTCTTTACTTTTATGATTATAGTTTTGCTATCCCTGTTGCTTTTAAATTTTGTAGGAACAATTCAGGCAACTTATCAGCTTGTGATGTTGGTTCTACTAATGAAGTCCCTGCACAAGAGACAGAAGCATGCGATGGTTTTCAATTTCTTAGTTTTCATTTATTGATATATGAACATGTATTATAACTACTTGATATGCTGTAGCTTCTAGTTGATGATGTTATTGCTTTGTAGGAAACCAAAAAGATGTGGTGCTAGTTTAAAATGTCAATGATAGATTGGAAGAGAGGACAGTTGCGCAGAGCATTTAACATATGCTAATAAGCTGGTATGTGGTGAAACTTGCAGTAATTCAATCTAATGTTTTTGCTTTCTTAGTTGACGTTATATTTGTTGTTACTCCCCTTCAATATTTTGGGAAGCTAAAAATGCATTTAAAGCACTTTTGGAATTGGCAAATGTTGGGTCTGACTGGACTTGGGATCGGGTTAGTACAAGCATATTGAAATCGTTTTGTATTTCTCATATAGGATGTTTGATTATTATGAATATAACCGGCAACGAGAGCAATAATTAATGACAGAACATATGGTGCTCTGAAAACACTTGTGGAGCGGAAGTAAGCTTTTCATGGGTTAAATCTTTAGTTGAGTATGTTGGAATATCGGTAGTTTGGTTGGCTTAGAAAAAGTGTAGTTTTTCCTTGGATACTCTATTCATTAAATATTTTTTTTTGCATTATATTATTAATTTCATATCCTAGTTCATGGGTCAAAAGAAAAAGCAGGAAGCTGAGGAAAGAAGGAATAAATTGAAGAAAGCACGGGAAGATTATAAAAAGACGTTAGAAGTAAGTTCTCTGCTGCTTTTGGTGATGTCTTCTAAATTTTATGGACAGATGCAATTTACCTTCTTTCTCACGTTCGTTTTCATTATAATTGCAGAGTCTGTAGAGCTGACATCATGAACAAGATGGAGGTTCATCTTTTGTTACATAAAGCCAATTCTCAATGTTCAATTTAAATTCTTGGTTTGTGCTTGCTTGTACTGTTACCATTTCTGGGTGAAATCTCTTCTGCTGACAGAATGTTTGAACCACCTTCCAGCAAAGCAGTGACTATGTTCGAAAATGATGAACATTTTCAAGCTCTTGAACGAGAAAGAGATCGCAGGGATCTGTTTAATGATCACTTGGAAGAATGCAGACCAAAGGTATAATTCTGTTCAAGTGCTGTCTTCTTTTTGAAGAATTTGTGACTGTGGATGTGCACATATGTCTCACTTTATATTTTTCTTCTGATGGGAATATGATAATGCTTCAATATATGATGCATTTTTCTCTTTTGCTTTGTCTGTTAAGCCTTATGCCCAGATCAAGACTATAATTTGAAGCATTTGTTCTCGTACTGAAATTAAGTCTGTATACTGGTTAGGAACTAGCAAAAGCACAGGAGGAGCACAAGCAGAATATAAAGGAGTATAGGCAATTTTTGGAATCATGTGACTTCATTAAGGTACCTTCTAGCAGA
>JAWDEX010000015.1:1650038-1669756 GCA_035221805.1 Trichilia hirta | reverse complement strand
ATTTCTCATGAACAGATGGTTTTACGCGAAACATAATTGGTTTTGTTTTATCTATTTGTGAATGCTAAGAGAACACTTCTATCTTATTTTATTTTAGTTTTTAAAGTTTTTGCTTTACATGTTGCAGAATGCATCAACACCTGAATCAGAGAATGAGAGCAGGCACAAGAGACATAAGAGGGACCACCATAATGGATCTCGTAAACATGGTGATAATGAGGAGCTCGAAGATGGGGAATTTGGTGGGGAGGGTGAAACTCGGTAGATATCTTATCCTGCCGATTTCTCATGAATTTTCATTTTTCTCATATTCGGGTGTTCAATATTTTGAGGGAATTGTTATGTGTATCTTGCTTCAATATAAATACTTGTGGTATATACTTTGATCCATACTTTGCCATAATTTATAGGATAGTCATCCGTATAGACTATAGCAATCTAATAACTTTTGGTTCTGAAACAGATTTTATTTGAAGATATAGAGCTTCTTTTACTGTCAAAGTTTGTTTTATCTCTTTAACAGTGATGAAGAAATATAACTATTCAAGCATCTAATATGGAAGTATGGTTAAATTGGAAGAATAACTATTATCTTATTTGAGTGATTGCATCATCTGATTGTTGATAATGGGGAGGAAAATATACAAAGTCGTATATTTTATGTTCAAAAAGATCTATGTTTTTGATATTTATATTTTTGTTGAGGTGGGGCGAGTGGAAGTTTGAGTTGTAATGTAGGACTTGGTGCTCATGAAGTGGACTTCAGCTCCTATATTTTCAGTGGAAGAAAAAAGTTCTAACCTTTTAGCCTTCAGTTTCGGAGTACCATATATTTTTAATAAACATAATGAATTCGTCGTTAGCAACATCACTAGCTGCTGTGTAACTCAACATTATTGTTGAACCATAGTGGATGCCACTTTCTCCTAGCTAACGATGTGTTAGAAATAGAGGTATTGCAATAGTGGCATTAGATACGAAACAAAAGTCAAGTGCTTATCGAACATTTTAGTTGTTATCCGCTCAAAGTAAAATTATAATATTACATTGAGAGAAAAATAAAGAAAATTGAGTCTCAGATATATTTTTTTAAATTGACGTGTATTTTCAAATATTTCCATTAGTAGATTATTGCAAGTCAATTATTTAATCAATAATCTGATCGATGATAGAATTTCCCATCTCTCTGCATATCTGCAATTTGTCAGCAGAGTTGCACTTGTGGCATTTACCAACTGCTTCTCCAGTGTGCTGAGTTGTTCACTGATGATTTTTCCAAGTTCTTCCAGACTCAGCAATTTGTGAAGATGCTTGCGTCTATCGTTCCTAACATTGCGTATAATTGCTCTCTTTATGCAATCCAACGACAGCCGTCTGCTTTTCGGCAAGACCATTTTATTTCTCTGGCTCTTGGAAGAGCCAGATTGAACTGTCTCCTTCACTTCTGTAAAACTGACTCGAACGTGTTTCTTACTCACTAGTGATTTTAACAGTGATTTGATCAAGGGTTCTGCTTCAGCTCGGGTCAGAATAAGACTCGAAGGATCTGTTCCAGGAAAGTGAAACCAGGGGTTATGTTTAAGATTAAAATCATGAGCTGTTAAGTGGGTGGACTATTCAAAATCGGTTAGTAGAAGACTACAACGCGTGCATTTTGTTTCATTTTTGGTGCAGTTGAATGATTTATTTAATGAGATTGGTGAACTTTAACCGGATTTTAAATCTTGTAATCTTGTCACTGGGCTAAGGTGCTTGTCATCTTCCTTGCAGCTCGATGGCTGTTGTATATCTGAGTCAGTTTGTCAGCTTTCTTAATAATTGAAATTAAAAGCAATAAAACATAAAACCGCTTTTATTTTTTAATTTACTGAGCCAGGACTCCGTAAAGAGAATCATTTGTTGTCTCATGGTTCATATTTTCACATGTTCTCTTACCTTTCCTTCTTCAGATTGTGACGCATTTAGGACTTGGGAAGCTTCTGCTACAAGTAAGCCACCACCATGTTCCGAAGCACCATAATCGGATTCTGAAGAAGCACTGTATGGTGTAACGTTGCTTACTGTAGAAAACCAATTTGTTTCTGCAATCTGCTGGATCATATTGTCTCAGAAACAAGTTCTTCTTTTAAAGCTATATTGCAACTCGAAAGCTCCTGCCTAGCGTCGTTAGGAGTAATGAACTTGTACAGCAATGACTTCAGGTTTCTTGAAGCATGCAGAATCCTACTCTTTCTCAAACTTGAAGCGCAAGGATCCTTCAGGTTCATCCTGGAATTCCTGGAGCTGTAACTGCTATTTTTTTCTCTATTAGAAATGAATTGTTTCAACAGAGTATCATAAAGGTATGTACTTAATTTGAAAGGCTCTTGCTGCTATTGGAGATTCTCCTTGAGCTTTTTCACAAGTGCTGGCTTAGATTTACCAGTAGTATCCATTACCGGGGAAAAAAATGCAATAAGAATAATTTTAATTGCGAAGAGAAGGAAGAAGCTGATTGAATTCTGTAATAGGAGCTTCCTGGTATAATTTCAATATGTGTTAGAAAGCAATCTTTTTAGTAGATTTTGGACACCCAAAAGTTAAAACCGAGCAATCTTGTCATCGATCGATGACACCAAATTCTTATAATTAAATAAACTAATAAATCTAGAAAATCATAAAATTGTATTCTTGAAATTCCCTCCCCATTTTATACTTATCCATGGTCCCATTCAAAAGAAGAATTGAAAAAGGAAATTGTATGGATTGTTGGTTGGTTGCAATTAAAGAGCGTTTTGTGTACCCCAATTTTAATTGGGAGAATGTCCTGTAAAGGTACAGGGCTTGCCCCAATTTCCCATCACGCTCTTAATGACTCAAAATTTTTCTACCGTTAAATTTTTCCAAGTTTGTCCTCCTCCAATTTACCATGGGCTTGAACTGGCGGTCCAGACTCCCTAGAATTTGGTCTAATTCTCCTACAACCCCTAATTCTCGATCACCTCCTTTAGTACCCCAAAACTCTCCTAGACCCCCTAATTATCTGTCATAACCTTCAAACCTCAAAATCGTTTTATCCAAAATTTCCTTCTCAATTTACTATTGAAGGAACTGTGCCATCGGTCCAAACTGGGCGCCTTTCTCAACTTTAAAAATATAAATAATTTATGAATACTAATAAAAATAATTTTGTATTTTAATATTAATTTAAAAATAATAAAATATTATATTATTGCAGTATATGTTTTTTAAGTATTCGTTATTGGCTCAATGGTAAGTAACTTGAAATGCTTTAAATCTTGAGTTCAAGTCTCTTCAAATTTGGAAAAATTTAGTGATAAAGGTAGTAAAAAATTTTGGATATCAAATTTTGCGAAGGAGTTGATGAAAATTTAGGCAAAACTTAAGGGAGTTCATGCCATTATCTCCATCTTAATTTATTTTTCTTGCTTAGAAATGATTCCCAGTGAATAATTTATTTGTAAGTACACGTAATCCATTCATTTATGAAGGAGAAACACCCAAACCTTACACAATTGATGTTAAGTGTATTTATAATTTTTAACTGATAATATGGGTAGGCCCGTATTAAGAAAGACCTCATTGTTTTTTAGGTAAAGTAGTAATGAGACCCGGACAAACAATTGAGATGTCATCTATTTCTTGCTTTGTGACTTGCAAAGAAATACTTTCTATTTTCGAATTACCCCTCAACCTACATGCAGAAGCTGTCGTTCTTTTTCTGTGAATTGAAAAGAGGGTCTGTCTCTAACAGCTCCTAGTGAGCCTGGTCCAGTTATTGAGTTCGGGCCCTGAAACTTTTTCCTTTTCTTTTTTCAACGACTGCTGCTACTAGAAGCTTTATTAAGGAGGAAAAAAAGGGTGATGGATGAAATGCACTCGATAGGCTGGTTGTCTCTCCTGCCATAAGTATCATTCTATGTAGAGAAAGTCTTGGTGCATCTATGATCTATCTCATTAATTGGATTGAATGGTTACAAATATGATGGTGTGATACGTTTAAGGTCATTGGTCTTCTATAAGACGGGGTCTGCACAAAACTTTTTCTTGATCATTTGCAAGTGCGAATTTTTTTTGGTTGGATATAGTAGTACAAAATTATGACATAACACACTTGCAGTTGTTCTTCTCTATGAGTCTTAGTGTTATAATAAACTTACGAGAGCAAATATATATTTTTAATTAAAAAATATTTCTTGTCAGCTATTTACTCAAATAGTTATTTTATTTGTTTTTAAAGCGTTGATAATATTTCAATATCAAAAATACTAATACTTGCTAAAACAAATACTTATTTTTAATTATAAAATATATTATTTATTAAGTATTTGCTCATTTGTAATCGGCATACGTAGATCTATCTCAAATCTTAGCGGCTGGACATACATAATGTCTTGGTTCAAAACTCATCAATTATCAATGGATTGCTTAAGCTACTCTTATAGAATGCATTGTCAAATTAGTTACAATAATTAATATGTTAACAAGAAAATACAATTTACAAGATATGAAAATTATTTAATAAATTAAAAATTATAGTTGAATTATTATATATATATATATAAGATCGAGCAAACTTAAATCCAACTATATTCTACCATATATCATGAGTCTGATGACATTCCATTTCATAATTTGTGCAAATATTTCATTACAAATTATGTATTTTTTCAGAATAAATTCATATGAAGAACATATAATATGCCTCCACAATTATGGTCATCACACTCCCAAAAGAATAGATAAATATATACCAACATAAGACACTAAGTGAGCTAATTAAACTATATCACAAAATGTGTATATGAATTATGATACGCAAATATTTTCAAATAATAATATCAATAATTATCTTGCGTATGAATTGTCCATAATTCTCTCTCTCTCTCTCTCTCTCTCTCTCTCTCTATTGAGGATGAGATAGAAGCTAGGTAGGTTTTGACTTTCTCTTTTTCGGACAGAATTAGGTTAGACTACAAACATCCGTACATGGAAAGGATCTATTTGTTTGGTTTTATCTTCTGAAAGACTTCATTGTAGAAATTATCCAAACTAATATTCAACACAAATTTGGCAAATGTAGTTGGTACGTAGTGTAGGTTCAAGTAAATTGATCAATTCATCATCCAATTAAAGAGAAAAATTATGACACAACTTAGAAGGAACGGCGAAGTATCATCATCTAGATGCTAATTACTTGGTCAAATTATAAACATAATTTAATAAAGTTAATTAATTAGTGAAGGAATTAATTAACTATATTATTATATACTTAGGATTATATTAATTCTATCCAGCCAGCGGAGAGACAATCGGTATACAGTATTTCAAAACATAATGGAAGGACATGATCATACAACTCATCTTTGTGTCTCTAGATTGACAAAAAAAATCATAAAAATATTAACTTATATTCAATATTATTGGGTGTAAAGTGTGGGTATATAAAATTAAAAAAAGTTTCACGTTAGAGTGTTAATGGACAAATGAGTACTATATAAATATAATGGATTTATAGATTTATTGTAAGATTTTAGGTTAGAAATAATATTTTAAGTCTATTATTGTGTTCACTCATCTATTATTTATATATATTTTTTTAAATTTTTTGTAAAGATGGATGTGTGTTTTCGTAGTTACTACTCTCTCACGAAAAATCTATGAAAAATTATAAAGAGTTGTAAACTCCTGTAAAAATGGCTCAAGTAAGGTAAGTTAGACAAGAGTAGACTATTAAGGTTTAGTTTTTACAAAAAAAAAATAGTAAGTTCAATTTTTATTTGATCTTAAGCAGAATTATTAAGATTGTACTTTAAGATAAGAATATGAGATTTTAGTAATACTGTAATATTTAAATATATAAAAAAACTTTTATTTAAAAAGATCAAGAAAGACTAAATTTAATGTAAAAAAATTATTAAAATATTAAGTATGAGTATATAAAATAAAAAAATTTTATATTAAAAAATTATAAAATAAATAAATAATATATAAATAAAATAATTATATCAATTTAATATTTTAAAATTTTATATTAAAATTAATATTTAAATTCATAAATATATTTACTCGTTCAATTTATATACATTCTTTTCAACTTTTAGGCAGATTTTCCCATCTTACATAGATATAAGTTCGAGAAAAAAGCATTGGTCAAACTATTAATGATCTTAATTCCCTGATCTTGCAGATATATAGGTTAGAGAAAGAGGGAATGGTCAAACCATTAATGATATTTGTTCGTTCATCTTAGCCACATAATATTACGTGGATCAGTTGGAGCCACATTTTCTAAAACCTGAGTAATTTGTACGGTTGAATGGTTTGGTCTAGCTCTATATAGCTATCATATATAAATAAATGCCCTTATTTTCAACGAAACTGTAGGCAGGATAAATTGCTCCTTATTAATGGAAGAAGCACTCTCCTCTTCTCCATATTGATTGCAGTTAAATTATTCTGGCTGAAATAACCAGCCAGCTGCTCAGAAGGGAAGAAATGGACTGCAAAATTTATCTGTAGTTTTAAGTGGGTTTATATACAACGTCAGCATGATGATGTGGTGACACAAGCAAATTGAAGATTATTATGTATTAGACAAAATTTATTTATCTTTTTATGTAGCAATTTTAGATTGTTCTTGTATCATCACTATGATATCATGTTGCCTTAGTTATGCTATCGCTTACATTAACATAAAGTTGCTTGACTTCCTCCTACAGCTTTTACCTTCTCAAGGGTAATTAGTAGATTAATAGTTAATTAAAACTCTGGCAGATATCTCTTTACTATGGCAATTTGATTGAAAATAGGAGTTTATTAATTTTGATGTCAACTAATAATACAAGGATTTTTTTTGTTAATGAATACCTTTAAAACACTCATTAAAATTTTTATATTCATCAGATATAGTGCATTGAAAAATATAATTTATCAAATATAGACTCTATATATGTTGAAATATAGATTCATGTTGTCTTAGTGTATTAAAAAAATATAATTTATTAAATATAAAAATTTTAATAAGTAATCTCAAAATACTTATAAGCAAAATGTATAATACAGTATTGTGATAATCAAATTGATGATTTTCAAGTGGCATAGATTTTACTGGTTTGCTATCTTTGGCGTGAGTTACAAAACAGTCAACTATAATTATTAATTATTAGTTCCCCATTAGATACAAAGACAAATTAGCATATGCCCATCTTATTTTCTAAAATTTTTAAAACAAACTTAATTATATAGTCATCTATAATTAAATAGCATAATTATAGTTGATAACAAGTTGGCAAGACTTTCTGTTTTCTTCTTTATCAATAGAACACAGATTAATCAAAGCTATGGGATAATGCATGCAATTTGAGCCACGGAAGGTAAAAGCAAGAAGCATCAATATAATTCATTTATGCAAAATTCCACTACTATCGTATATTTTACAAGGTCTAATGAACAACTCAAAGCAGTAAAATCTAAAAAATATAAAGAAAACTAAATTCCCAGACGAGAATGGATCAGGAAAGCAAAACATACAAATAACCCCAAAACCTTGACTCTGAACTCCCCGCTCATAAACTATGTATCCAAGAAAAGAAAAAAAAAAAAAAAAAAAAAAAAAGCAGAAGAATTTTTTGATAATTATTACACAGTAGTTAATAAATTTTTATTTTCAAGGGTTGGATTTCTGAGTATAGATATAGTCGGTGTGAGCTGCAAGTGTTCTTCTCATCAAGCACTCTTCTTCTTCAACTCCATCACAACTCTCCATCGTCTGATCATCTTTCACTGCTGCTTCTTCCACATGATCCTTCATGCAAGGAAAAAACCACAAGATGCGTCAAAACTAATAATCAAAATGAAAAACCCTCATCGGTTTTCACCTAGAATTTCAAAAGAAACCAAGAAATGAAGAAAATCAACATACCTTATGTAGCTTATTCATCGAAGCAGCATCGGAAAATGCCGGTTGCGGCCTGGCGGCCGAAATCAGATCAGATGATAAGAAGAGGATAAGGGCAACGATGAAACATAGAGTGGTGACCTTGGAAGACATTATTATTATTGTTGCGGTGTAATCTAGAGAGTTGCCAAAGGAATATGAGACAGAGAGAGAAGGATGGTGGCGTTGAATTTATGGAGATCGTTGTGAACGTTGAAAAGGGTGATTTTGGTATTTTAATTTTTAAGATTCTATATTTGTACTTGTCTTGATGAAATATATTAATTGGCTAAGAATAGTCAATGGCATTGGACGGCTATGATGGCTTTAAGCTTTGGCTTGGTCATTGAATAGTTTTCATGTTCTAGAATATATCTAGAATTGGGATTTACTCTCTTATTTTATTTTATTTGTTTATTTAAAGTGCTGCTGACTATACAAATACTGACGTAGTTACCATATATAAGTAGATCAATGTATTAATATATTACATAATTTTTGAACCTCAATTTATCGTATATTGCAATATTTAAAATTTGGAACGCAAAATTTAAAACTTGATTTTAAGTTCAAATTATTTCAATTTTTACATTTTAAGATATACATTACATAGTATATTAAAATTTTAAAATTATATTGTATAGTATATTATAGTTTCAAAATTATATTACATATCAATATAATCTAGTTAATCGTTAAAAATATATATATAAATTAATAATAAAAATTATATTATTATCACATTTTTTTTATATTTGTACGAGATAGAAAAATTTTTAAAATTAAAAAAAGTTAATTATACAATAATAATATAATTATATCATATTAACTATACAAAAATTTGTATAAAAATTATATCACTCATTTATTTATTCTGCATCTAAAAATTATAAACTAGTTACATGTGACAAGTTAAGGACATAATAGATTTTGAATTTTTTTAATTAAAAAATAAAAGATAGATTGAATTATAATAAAAACAAATTCAAATAGTATTGAACTTCGTAAATTTTAATATATTAATTAATATTACAGTTGCTTGAAGTAAACAATTGTAAATGTATATGTGATTTTATTGACATTCATAAAATCAAATTGCCCTTATTTTTATTTTTTCTAAATTCAAAGGGCTCGTATGTTATTCTATCAAAAATGCATCCACATTTTTGAGCTTGTCAACGCCTATTCTAATTGTTGTTAAGATTTCCAAGAACTATGAGTTGTAACTATTAAGCTTTTAAAATATTAGTTGACTCAACAAATATATTTACATTTGACGTATCTTAAATTTTATTCCATCTTATATTCATCTCACACATAAAAAATAATTATTTTCTTCAAATTTAAAATAAAGAAGAATTAATGTTTTAAGAGGTCAAATAAATTAAGTTATTCTTTAAGAATGCTTTTAATATATAACAATGAAATCCAAGATAAACTTAAAAAATAAAATAACAAATCATTAATGGTCCTAATTGTGAATTTCATGTTTATGATTTCGTTATACGAATACTGTTTACTAAAGTAAGGTAGTGAAAATGAAATTACAATGTAATTAGAAATAGAATGTGTTGTCAAATGTAAAATAATTAAGCAACTAATTATATATGCAAAACCAAAAAGTACCGATCGGGTGAAACAATTTGTTGGGCATTGATGAGAGTTATTATAATATGCAAATAAAACTGTAGTCAAATTTTCACACATTTTTTAATAATTTTCTAAATATTTTACATTAAATTTTATAAATTTGGTGTTATATATATATATATATATTAGTTTTAAAAAAAATAATTTTATTATAAGTCATCAATTTCAACAAGTATCTTATGAAATAATATATAAGAAAAAGGACAAAAGATATAAAAAAGAATAAGAAAATATAATGAATTGCATCAAATTCAGGGAGCAAACAAATGCTAAGTGCCCTAACTATCATGATAAATTCTAGCATGCTCATGGGTAGGCTCCTAGAAAGTGATTAAATATTTTCTTAGTAATTATCATTTTCTTCCAACATTTTTTTTTTTTTTTTGGTTCTATCTTTCTTTTTCTTTAGCATTTGCAACATTAAGCAATCAATAAATAGAAAAGAGCAGACCAACACAATTGGTTGTTCCCCCATCAATTAATAATACGAAAAAAACAATAAGACAGTAGACCATTCTTTTCACATTAATTAATGGGTTGTTGGTGGAAATTGGTTGGCTTTAAAGTCTGGAAGAAAGAAAAATAAAAAGTTATGAGAATCCGATTTATAACCATGACAAGTTATAATGAAAGAAACTTGTTTGGTCTGCTTTATGTTAAAATTAATTTACAATCCACTAATTTCTCTCTTCACGAGTTTCTTCTTCGAAAAAGCACCAACAATGGATGCTCATGAACATAAACACGATATCCCATTTTTAGTTTGTTGGTCCAACGTTATTTAATAGGGCAAAGATATTTTTAAGAGAAGAAAATGAAATTGATATTGATAATTTGAACGTCTCCATATTATATGAATGAAATGATTCCACCCACTTATCTATATTTTACGTACCATATATTACCATTAATGATCTATATACGAAGTGTAGTGGGTTTGACAAATTTTTAATTGGCGGGTTGTTACATTGACCTCATGATTAATTAATTTGACAATACCATTAATTCATTCATGCTCTTCGTTAGTTTTTCTTTATGCTTGCATTCGTAACTGAAATCTTATAGTACTCAACGATTATTCTTAATTTATAATATTTGAATGTAGATTTTCGAACAACAATTCAACAATATAAATTTATTATGTAAGTAAGATCTGGTTTTATATTAATAATAAAAATAATAATAAAATATTTAGAAATGGTGCAAGAAATCATTAAGATCAAATTCAGCTCACACCGTTTTCAACAAAGAAAGGCTTTGACAATAACTTTCGATTATCCAAGTCCATATAAAACCAATGGGCAGGACAAAACGACGATCCTAACCCACTGTATTCAATCTCATTGGCGGCAAACACATTGCTTCCCGCCATAAGATCTTAACAAAACCACCGTACCAAAATCCACCAGAATTCGGAATCCGAAAGGACAAAAAAAGAATGGGCAAAGAGAGAAAATACCGGCTGTTGAAACAGAGCCAGGGGAATGTTTGGGAAGATCAAGCAGCAAACGGAGGGATAACTAAATGGGACGGAGTCAAGAACAAGCAAGCGCAAAAAAACATGAAATCCATGAAACTCAATGACCTCGGTTTCTTCCACCACTCAGTGGTACGGGGAGGAGGCAGACGGCAATAAGATTGGTTGCTCTGGATGTGAAAGAAGTTGGTATGATGAGGCAGTCGGTGGACTCGAAGGAGATGAAGAAAGATGAGGGGTTGAAGGGGTGGAGATTATTCAGAAAGCCGAGGTTGTCGGTTATGGCAGTTGATAAGAAGGTTTGGTGTAGGTTTTGTGATTTGGGTGATGGGTTTCAGGGGGATGGTAAAGTGGAGGAATAACTAAGTGAATGATGGATGCATAGTCTATCTGATGTTGCATTTTCTCATGCGTTTAACCAGGTGGCATGTTGGCAAAGAAGGAAAAGAAGGGCTTTGTTTTAGAACTTAGAAGGTTTTTGATATTGTATAAATAGTTTTTTAGAACTCAATAGATGTTCTAGTTTATATTTTATTGATGATTGCTTGTTTAATGACGGTAGTGGTTTAGTTTAGTGATCTCAACGCTACAGTTATGTTGAGATGATCCCGATAGATACCTGATTTAATATAATTTTGAAAATTTAGATGAAGATTTAAAATGTGATATTTAAAATTTGGTGGTAATCGTATTTGATGCAATTAAATGGCAAACCCAAAAGAGGGCCGATGGGCACAAACGGACGTTTTATAGCATAAAGAACAGATAGATTTGCTACAAACAAAATAATTGGGTTTCACTGGAAAGCCATACGCTGTAGTTAATGGTCTTTGGGCCAATTTATCAAGGATTTCCCACGTAATTCATTCTTATATCATTGACTTGAAACGCTGCGTTCAAGGATATACTAATTCTTCACCTCAGTTAAACCGTTCTTGCGCATTCCAGTCATAAAAGCGCAAAACCCCGCAGCGTTTCCCGATTTCCGTTATCGGGAAACGGACTTCTGCAAAATGAAAGGCTTCGCTTCAGCCGTACAACCTCGTTTTGTTGCAAAACTCGCGAACCGTCCGTCACCTAAAACATTTAGCTTGAGAGCGATTTCCACTACATCATCGGATTACGCCAATCAATCACGCGGGGGCATCCCTCGCTTCTTCTCCGAAATTCTTCCTTCTTCAAAGGCAGTTCTCTGTTTTCCTCTGTCTCATATATACATATATAAACGCTAGTTTGGGAATAATCATTTTTCTTGGTGCTGTTAAATAATGCAGGGAAGTTCTGTTCGCGTAGAAGGAGATGAGTTTTGGCATATGACTAGAGTTTTGCGGTTGAGTACAAATGACAGGTAAATGAATTATTTTGTTAACTATATTAAAATCTATAAAACATGAAAATTTATTTTAGTTTTGCAATACTCCAAATAACGCCATGTAAGGGTAGAGCTTTTCAACGGGAAAGGAGGTTTGATTGAAGGGTGCATACAGAGAATTGATCGAAGCGGATTGGATTTTGTAGCGGTAGAAGATCCAAAATTAGTTCTTCCTCACTATACACAATGGCATGTATTTGCAGCTTTTGGTAAGACTTTGATCAATGGAATGATGAATTAGTGGAAGTTGTTACACTATTTTAAGTTGTAAAGGTTTTTATGACAGGTTTCAATTTAATCCTGTTTAGGCACTCTCAAGGGCGGTCGAGCTGACTGGCTTGTTGAAAAATGCACGGTATGGGATAACTATGTATAGAATACAGAAATGGTCTTTGTTTATGCTGCAATGTTGCTTTTAACTATCGGTTTTATTAACTCTCCTAGGAGCTTGGTGCTCAGAGTGTAACCCCTTTGCTGACAGAACGTTCACCTTCAATATCGGAAAATCGTGTGGACAGATTACAACGTGTTATTTTAGCGGCAACTAAACAATGTAAATAGATCACTCTAGACTCTAGCCATATTGACAGCTAACATCTGAGGACTGCCTAATTTTGCTTTGGTATTTGGAGATTCAGAAGGATACTTTGTGGTTCCTTAAGGAAGAGGAATGTCTGAATTGCTTATTTTCCTTTTCTTTTCATTTTTTTTTCACCATGAGTAGCACCATTACAGGTCAACGACTGCACGAAATGGTTTTAAATCCTCCAATGAAAATTAATGGCCTACTATCTCTTGTAAGTTGTTCTCTATTTCTTCTTGCACTCAATGGTTGTCAGTTTTCTTGCATTTTGGCTAATTGAAATTATCATTCCATGATGCAATGGTGAGTGGCTGACTAGCTATTGTATATAATTCACCTCAGCAGTGTTTATAGATTTAGATAGTGTTGTTTACGAATTACTAAAATATGGTCAGTACATTATGCTCAAAACTATGGGGAATGTAGTCAATTAGAAATCTAGCCGTAATTAGTTAGACTTATTGGTGTATTTGTTGAATTCTTTGCCTGTTGAAGAACTTAAGTGTTGTATTTTGTGCTCTATAGGTTGCCCAGTCAAAGCTATCTTTTGTTGCAGCTGCGGAAGCTACTCCTCTTGTCACTGCATTGTCTTCATCAAGAAAGGAGTCCAGTGGACTGATAATAGTTGGACCAGAAGGAGGTGGGTTGACGTTGTTTACATGAACAAGATAGCATGTTAATATTTGTTCTTGTCGAAGCTTGTTTTTTAGAGTTTTACTTTATATCCATCTTGGAGGAATTGAATATTGGTACCTACTGCTTTTTGAACAAATCTGCAGCAACTTTCTTGTTTATGTTATATTATTAGTGGAATTCCTTTTGGAAAGTGATTGAAGTGTTTCAAAATCTTGACACGACTGGTCCCCTCATTTACTTGTATACATCATTAACCATGAATGTTGATACTGTTTCTAGGTATTCTGACAGTTGCCATGTGCTGGCTTCTACTGGTTGCTTTGTTGCTAGTATAATTTTGTTAGTTGTCCCGGTCTGTTATTCTTTTGCTGTTTATTGATGCTTCAGACTTCATGGAGAAAGAGGTGAACGTGATAATGGAAGCAGGTGCTACTGCTGTTGGTCTTGGGCCACATCGCTTGCGTGTCGAAACTGCAACAATGGCTCTGTTAGCAACTCTAATGTTATGGTCTGACTCCCAGAAAGTGCCCAATCGTTAAGGACTTTTGTAGGTAAGCTCTCTATGTCAGTCTCTAAGAAGACTTTTCTTCTAATTTCTTGGATATTGTGAAAATAAGTTTGACCAGGCAATAGTATTGTCCTATTTTTTGGGATCAAGGATGCTTACTGCAGTAGCAACTGCTAAGAGAATTGAGTTGCGGTGATTTGAAATCTTATATTTCTTTGTTTCTAATTTATACTGTGACAAGTAAATTTGTGCAATTATTTGCCTTGTTTTACTTCTTATTTCTGCTACGTTTATCTTAGGACAATGGTGATGCTACCAATTTTGTAGAATGCCCTTCTGCCGGTGTACTGCATCTGCCTTGGCACCAGCTGTACCTTGCATTACGGGGGTCGGGCATTTTGGCTACTATGGCAGTAGGCCTGGACCAAATGTCGGCTCTACATCCATTGGCCAAAATTATTTTGATTATAACATCTTTAAAATTCCTACTTGATTTGTCATGAATTGAACCTAGAACATGTCTTTGGCATTGTCAATCCTCTACCGAATAGACTTTAACTCAGTTTGTGTTGAGTGATCGGGCTACTTTTTCATATGCCAAACTTGTGATGATATTGCCCGGCCCAATTTCCACTCTTTTCTAATTATTAATATGGTGAAACTAGAACGCTACTTGTAAGTAGGTTTTGGATAAAATCTGGAACAAACTACCAGACATAATCAATATATTTCAACCCTTGTTTTCTCAAGTCTGACTATTGTACTCAATATATTTGTTTTCTCGGTAAAGATTTGAACATTTATCTTCCTACACTTTCAAATTTCTTGTATATCTGAATGACATTGACACATTCTTGTTCATTATGTTTATGTAGTGTGAGAGGAAAAAAGGTACTCATCTAATTTACTTGAGGCTAGTCCTTGTTATTAACAATAAGATTCAAAACTTGAAAGGATCATGTCATTTATTTCTTGATTGAAGAATGCAAGTTAAATTTACGAAACTATGTTAACATATATGATTCTGCTTGGTATCGAATTTTATTGTCAGCATGATGTTACTTTCACTTTATTTTTTACAAATTGTAATTGATGGACATACATACATATTTGTTGACTAGCCAGACGTAATTGGATGGAATAAATCTTTTAATAGTTATTTTGAATCGTGAAGAATAGTCCAGGCAGCTGCTCAAACAAGGAATTTGGAGATGTTCAAGTTGCTAGACAGGTCAAACCAAAATATTTCATGAAAATCAAACTCTATTTGAATTAGGAGAAGATTATTTCTTACTGACCAGATATTGGGTATATTATCCAATACGAAGAACTTCTTGATTGCACCATTTTCTGTAACTGCGGTTGTGTTGAACTGAACTTGTGTGCAATCTAAACTTTCTTCAAGTATCCATGATTGTTATTCTATTTTTATAACAAATTAATTTTGAATAATTTAGAACACATGCTTATTACTGATGCAAGTCTTATCTGGATTTCTCTTCCCAGTGAGCTTTGACTACACCTTCTCTCCTTATGAAAAGTTTTAGTGGTAGACCAATGTTAAAGAATTTGTTTCTTGCTATAATTAAGATCAATATCATTTTTTTTTCCCTCTTACTTTCTTACTCAGTTGCCAAACTATTTATGTTGTATCTAATTTGTCTATTAACAGTGTTAGTTTTTCTTATTTTATGGGGCTCGTCTACCTCAAACTTACATTTCAGTATGTATTGTAAATGGGTATTGCAAGTGTAATTTTCTTCTTTTTCTTGACTTTCACATGGAAGAAATTGTGTGGTTAGGTTCAGAAACATGCTGCCCTTTAAGTTGAGGAGCGCACTTCACACATGCCATGTGCATTTGTTCTATAATAGTATTGTATATATTATTCTCAGGAAAACCAACTATAATTTTCCTAAAGGTCTTCCATTTTTCTTATCTTTCAAATCCAGTAGATGAAGTCACTTTCTATTAACCATATTTTTCATCATCACAACATCCCTATTTTCATTTTCTTCCAAATTAAATTTCAAACTCTTTAGAAATTCGTTTTTTGGGGTTTTAATTAAATTTGGATTTGAATATAACTAAGTTGCATTTGAATCTGAATTTAACAAACTAGTTCTGGAGTTTTCAGTGGAATGTAGAGTACAAATATTTGCCATCTTCTTACTTTCCTACTAAGCACAAGTCCTCTCTCTCTAATATATTATATTATTATAAACCTTTTAGGTGCAACTGGGTAATGAATTCTACTAGGGAAGGTCTTTCCTTCTGCAGTCCACGAATAGCTTCATTTATAATATATATATATATATCCTAAATTAGCATAGAGTGCGGACTGAAAAATCAATTCATCCAAAATCTGACATCTTTGAGCTTTGAAGTCCTACTTTATTTATCCATATTCTTATGACCTTATGATTATATTTTATTATTTAATATGATAATGACATATTTTTGACTTGGAGGTTCTCCAACATTTATGTTGCTCAACTTTGAAAGCTGTTTGCTCTTTACAATTAATGCATAAACTTTATAGTCAGATCAAACGTCCATACTTGTTGCGGCAAATGTGGTGTTGAGTTTTTTTTTTCCCTCTATAAAGTCGATTATTTTCCCATGTGCTACACATCTTTTGTTATCTTTTACTTCCACTGCTTTTAATATCGAGGTTGGCTGAATTCCTTGGGTATTTTTCCACAATTGCCTAGTTGATACTTTGTCTAAGCGTAATCTACTATATTCTGAGGTGAATATCTTATTGCAATTCAATCCTGTCTTGATCACCCAGAGAGGGTTAGAAACTAATAATTAATACGGCGGATGGACTCAGAGATTACTCAAAATAATAGGACTGTCTTTCTGTAGATAGAATATGTATGAACTCAGTTTCTTCTACTTATTCTATCAATTGAGCGGTTGACCCTTGCTTGAGTATATTGTCTGTTTTACGTGTGTGTGCACTTCATTTTTTTTCTTAATTATTTTTTTATCCTCTTCTGTTTGTGTGCGTTGACTTCTAACATTACTCACAAAGTCGCTTACAGTCTAGGCAAACGAAACGTTGCACGATAAGAATTTTATTTTATTTTTTTAAATCTGTACAGATATAAAAGTTCTCTCCTTGTTTTGTTTTGTGGTGGCAACTGATTTTATGTTGTGTTCTTTATAAGGATAGTTAATGAAATGGGGCTGTTTCGGATTGGCGGCATTTCTAAAAAGTGCTTTCGTTAATGTTTGTTTTCTTCGCTTGTGGTTAATGGTGATACCATTGACTTTTCTTTTAATATGTTTTTCTCTTCTATTTTATGTATAATAACTTAATAATCTGAATATATATATATTAAAAGTAATTTAATGTTAAATTATATAATGAATAATAAATTTGTATATTGATTGTATTGAAAAATCAGCGAGAAAAAGGAAAACCCAGCTGTATAGAATGGAAGATGTAAGTGGAAATGAGAATGGGTGTGCAAAGGATGAAAATGGAAGCGGTGATGAACATCAAGAACAATAACAAATCAAAGCTTGCTACCTAAAGAAGATTTCTTTGTTTTACTTTTATAAAATATAATTTGGTAATTTTATCGTTAAAATGGCCATTGTAACTCAAATAAAGAAAAAGAAATATGTAATGACTATTTAACCGAGTTTGACATGTGTAATAGTTAATTTGACTATTTAGTTTTTTATTTTTAATATGATTAAAATTTTATAAAAATAATAAATATATATTTATTTATTATAAAAATATTACTTTTAAGATATTATTATTTTATATATTATTTGTACTAAATAAATAATAATTTATTTATTAACTATAAATAATAAATATGTGTTTAATAAACAATAAATATTTTTATTAAATATCAAGAGATATTATTTAACTAAATAAAATCTTTAACTCTTTTTATGTAATTTTACTATTATTTTAGACTTTTAATTTTATTAATTTTTTAAAATTTTGCCTAATAATTTATAAAGTATGTTCAATATTGAATAAGCATTCGTTGGAAAATTTTTTGGGTGTTGTAATTAAAATGTTTTAAACACTTTAATGGAATATTGAGAGATATTAACTCATAATTAATATACATGTGAGATTATTCTTAACTGTTAAAATAATTTAAATTTAACTGCTAATATAAACTATAAAAAAAATTATAAACAAATCATTGCAGCATCTACTCAAAATTTATATTTATCAAATATTTTTATTTAAATATTTTGAGGAGAAGATAAAAGCAACACAATTGGAATGGAACCCTAAGTTATTCGACTCAATAAATTATGTTACCGTAATTGCTGGTATTTAATGTTTTTTGATTTCATATTGAATGGAAGTTAACGTGAGTTGACCGACAACCACATGATAATTATGTCACATTGATATGAGACCCCTTCGTTTATTCTGATGCTACATGTTCCGTGATAAGTATTTTCTCATCACTCAATCCCAACCGTCCAAACGGAGATCAATCATCTCATCATATATTCACTATGTAATGGTCTTCCCTTAAGTAAAGATGCAATTAATAATACATAAAAAAAAAATATATCTATGACTAATATAACTGAATTATTACAACAAATTTATACATTTATGTATTTAAAATAATTGTAAAATTCGAGTTTTTTTTCTTTTATATTTTTCAATCTTCACATTAATTTGAAAGAATAAAGAAGTCAAAATATTATTTATTTTTTACTTAACACTTATATTTAAATATTTAAAAATAAAAAATAAAAAATATTATTTATATTCAGATTTCATTTAAATTTAAATTTAAGTCACATTCAGATTTTAGAAAAAAAAAAAATAAAGGTCACTTAAATCTTAGAGTTAGAATAATTATTTTTTAAATAAAGTTAATATTTATAATCTCCTGTAAGATTTATCCGAAATCATAGAATACGTAATAAAAAAATTCTTATTATTATAGATTAGCGTTGAAAATAATATCGGTTAACAAAGTATATATTAGGGGGAGGAATTTGAACTTGTAAGTTTCTTTTATTAATTTGTTATATCAACTGGTATGCCTTAAAAATATAAAATTAATATAAGATTGATTAACGATTACGATTGTAATCCAAGTCTTGACGACTGATGAAGAAGATGTACAGGCGAATTACATGTAATCAAAACTCAATCACAAATCACAATTCACAAGTCAAGGAAAGGACGGAGTGGGGTAAACTTGTGGTTATCTGAAAAATCAATCCCAGTTTTCTGAATTGCACTGGTTAAAAAGCGGAAAGCACAAACAACTCCAAGCAAAGCAAATCAATTTGGCTGCGCAGCAAGTTTCTAGCACAAGATGCTAGATTTGCTGTAAACAAAAACAACCAAATAATCCACCATTTTTTTTTCTCGTGTTTTTTTCTTTCTGTTTTCTGAAGCAAACCGAAAATGGGAATCAACCAGTTTGAGAATCTTGTGGAGTCGATCAAATCCAAGGTTCGAGCATTGAAGAAATCGAAGAACAAACCATACATCAAGATGGACAAAAGCTCAAGCGTTAAGGTCGAGATCAGAAGCAGGAA
>JAWDEX010000015.1:1636280-1649938 GCA_035221805.1 Trichilia hirta | reverse complement strand
TCAATATTAAATGGTATTTATTTTCATCATTACGAAAATATTATAATCATAATCAACAATAATTAGCTATTGTGTGTAATCTCCTGAGTTTACTGTGAGCTAGATATTAACATATACGAACGTTTAGCATCACTTCGATACAACTTATTATAATCGAAGTTCTTAATAATCATGAGTGATCACTAACAAGATGTCATAACCCCTAGACACGAAGAATGATGAATTCATATGAACCCATACAATCGTACGTACATGTAATAAAATATCTCTACTGTCGACTCCTAATTTTGAGTGCGGATCATAGACTTGTCACCCTTAGCTCAATCATAGGATCAGGATCTTATATCATATACGAGATTCGCTTATTTAAAAACTCATTTTCGAATATACGTACTTTAGCCAAAGATTTAATTCCCATTTATGACAATTCTGCCTAGAATCTCAAATTCAACTATCTAAGTCAACAGATTCTATCTTGATCATTACCTATCCTCATACAATAAGAGCATATTGCTATCAAGCTTCTTTTATCATGTGTGGCTAGCCTAATGTGATATACATAAATGAATAATGTGTCTCAGTATAAAAGACAACCATAATATCTTAGATTAAAGAACTAGTGGTACATTAGTACTGTTATGCGATGCATCATTTATTGTAGATAATCACTTATATGATTTGTCGCGTTTGGTCACATTCAGTAATACATTCACAAACGTAATACTCATATTTATACTCTTGTGACATGAGACTCGACACCCAACTATTAGTATCAAATACTAATCAATGATAGCAACAAAATATAACAATCATATAATGTTATGATCCCTAATGGTATCACCTTAACTAAAAATTTATTTAGATGTATTTAAATCATAAACTTTGTACTCATATTTATAATTTATTATAAATAAAGTTTTGACACATTATATATCATGGGATCTCATTTTGTATTAATTATAAAAGTAATAAAATTACTTACTGAACATATGTAAAATGATGCAAATGCCATTTGTAAATAATTATAAACTTTACAACTAAATATAAAATACATATATATACTATAAAGAGAAATCCTAAAACTATATGACACGATTGATTCTAGGGCATATCTCCAACACTCTAGCTCCTATTATAACTAAAGCAATATAAAGTGCTTAGAGACCCAAATGATTTCTCAAAGAAATTTTTCTCAGACTCAACTAATCTCATCAAAATTCTTTTAGAATACTTATTATTCATTAATACTAGTTAGTTAGACCAATATTAACACTTGAACATATATTTTAAAAATGATAAAAAATCTTTTTTGGGTAAAATAACTAAAATACTCCTAATTAGTAATACGGATCTTATATCAAAACATAAAATCAACAAGAAATTTAATTTCATAGACGTATATATATGAATCATCAATTTTAAATCATATGAATAAAATATCAACACCATCATCAATAGTATAAAAAATTCAAATTTTCCAAAACAAATCTTAGTCCTATAGCCACATACATATTTCAAACCAAATATACGTCATTCATATTTATTTTAAAAACAAAAATATATAAACTGTTTTCTAGTTTGAAATATGATAAGTTTTATCAAATACTTTAAGAAAATAATATATATAAAGATTCACTCACAGTTAGGAAGGATACCCATTCTCTAAGAGCTTTCACATTGTACAGGTGGCTCGGTCAATTTATCGATGCCTACATATATATATATATATATATAATCACATTAATTTTTAGTATTTTAAATACTATCTATGCACCCTATATCAGATGTTTGTGATTATTTGAATTAAATTTCCTAAGTTGATACTTAATTTCGAGGCTAATTACGACAATGGTCATTTAACAAATCTTCATCAATGAAATTTAATGGCCATTCTCGCATTATTGGCAATTCATGATTAAACTCAAGTTTTCTAACTTTTAGCAATATATGAACTTTTTGAATTTAATATAATTTTTCTAAGGTTTTATCTTAAATCAATTGAATGTTAACTAATTTTATCAATAAACAACGTAATTTAACTCAATTTATCAAAATCAAGCCTAAATTTTAGAATTTTTTAAATATATAGTAAAATTTAGGTTATAAATTCGATTATAGTACAAATTTGAGCTTAGAACACATTAGAAATCTTATCGATAACTTGATTAAGATTTTAGAAAGTCGAATATTTCATTGATTTCAAAAATCTTCATTTTTATGCATAAAACCCTAATTTATTTTATGCAAAACGTCCCTAATTCTTAAAAATAATCAATGTAACAGCCTTAAAATGACGAATGTACATTGAGTTGGGTGAAAAATTGAAAGAATTGATGAGAAGGGGTGTTGGGTTCAAAGAGAGCAATGGGAAGGAGAGAACCGTGAAAATGGAAGAGGAGAAGAAACAAGAAGATTCTGAGTTTTGGGGATCTAGATAATAGGGAATGGAATATTCAAATTGCCTTTGGATATAAAAAAGAAAAAAGATGTTAGGTCAAAATGATTATTTTATGTGTGGGTCCATTAACCGACAAAGAAGTCTCGTCGACCATCCTAACGAGAGAGGAATTTTCATTCACAGTTGATCAAGAGAATTTGCCTTGATTGACCAAAGATTGTCTTGATCAACCACCTTATTGAGGTAAAGAGTTAGATAGAATGATGAAGAAAGACGGTCGATTGACCGACTTATGAAGCGAAAAATGAGGTAAAGAACATGTAAGTGGCGGTCTAGTGACAAGAATACTTTGGTTGACTAACCCTCTTCTTTTCTACCCTAATATGATAAATATCATTATAGTTCATCTAAAAATAAAATTAAAATTTAATATTGTTTAAAATCCTATATTTGCAAGTTCACAACACCTCTATTAAATCATATTTTAGAAATTATCATTTAATCTCAATATTGTGTCAATTAACTATCTATATACTTACATGAACGTAAATATATTAAAAATAATCATATTACCCCTAACTTTAAGAGACCGAATTCAGAATTTATTTTTTAATTAAAAAGATTAGCAATGGGTTCAACAAAAATTTTATCTCTCTATCACTCACTAAAAAAATATCAATCACTTTTAAATCAACAAAATATTCAAGTTAAATAAGATAATGTTAAAATAATTATCAAATAAGATAAAAAAAAAAAAAATGTTAAAAGACACAAACCAGCAAAATATTCTGAGTTAAAAAAGGTAAAAGGATATTATACTAGCTATTTCTTTAATATAACGAGAAAGTGAATGTGATTGAAGAAATAATTTAGACCAAAACGAAAGAATTTTTGCAAAAAATATGTGGTAAAACTAATTCAAAATTCAACTTATCAAGAGATTGGGAAGATCGATTGAAGACAAGACTTGAAATTATGTTTTATCAATAATTTGGTGAAAGTAATTCAATTTATATAGAAATATTAAAAGTACTTTTTTGAATATATGAGCTAAAGTAAACCAATTTTATTGAAAGGATATCTACAATATTAAATGAAATGAGATTATTTTATTATTTGAAAGTAGATCATTCACTTGCTAAGAAATAATTGAAAAGACATAAGAAAGACATGGAGATAATTACCATTGTTATTTATTACAATGATGGTTCAAACAAAATACCTTTATGATTTATTAGTAAGTAAATTAATTTTAAATATTTTTTAAATGTGAATATGTGTTATTTAATTATTAATATAAAGCAAATAAGAGAGTGTGGATGACTAATTTATTTTTTCAAAAATTTATTTATTGATTTAGTAAGAGAATAAATGATAAAAAAAAATTCTTCTTTCAATAGACAATTGCCCTGTACATCCAAAAATTATTGAACACTTAAGAAATATTGAGTACCTTTTTGCTTTCTAATTTAATATCAAAAATTTAATTATATGATATTAAAATTATTTAAATATTAAAAATTTATTATTCGCATGGCTTTTATTCTAATTAATTTTTATAATTGAAGCCCATTATTTTACTCGTGTGTGTGCGTGTAGATAGATAGATAGATA
Source organism: Trichilia hirta (assembly GCA_035221805.1). Lineage (NCBI taxonomy): Eukaryota > Viridiplantae > Streptophyta > Magnoliopsida > Sapindales > Meliaceae > Trichilia > Trichilia hirta. The sequence goes on along the minus strand of JAWDEX010000015.1, from coordinate 1,645,926 downwards.
TAGATATATAAAGTAACCAAATTCCAATAACGGTATTGGTACATTATCGATATTATTTAATAATTAAAAATTTTGAGAATTTCAGACAGGTGCTGAAACGTGACCTCAGCAACAGCAAATTTCATTTCGTATTAATGTTCCCTCATTACACGTATAAAGCAATCTACGCTTCCACTCAATCATCAGCATTACAACAAAACTGTCCGTACGATGAGAATTCACAACCCTTTTCAATCCAAACTCGATGACGATCCGGACCCACCACGTCTGGCCACCACAGCCAACCTGGCACTCACCACCGGAGCCGGTCTCCGCAAGAAGGCAACGGGGGTGCGCCCTTGGCTCCTTCTTGATTCCGCAGGACAGGAGCACGTCGTGGAATCCGGAAAGCATGCCATCATGCGCCGTACGGGCCTCCCGGCCCGAGACCTCCGAATCCTGGATCCGCTTCTCTCTTACCCGTCAACCATATTGGGCAGAGAACGGGCTATCGTCATCAATTTGGAGCACATCAAAGCAATCATCACAGCCCAGGAAGTTTTGTTGATGAATTCTAGAGACCCTTCTGTTGTTCCGTTTGTTGAGGAGTTACAAAGAAGGATTTTGCGTCACCATCAGGCCAGCAAAGTTCAGGTTTTTCTTTTCTTTTTGTGATTGCTAGTTAGTTTTTTCAAAAGTACCCAGTTCGTAATTGTCGCGGCGATTAAATGGGATTTGTTGAATTCTGTGCGAAGATCAGACTGTAATTAATAATAGATGGGACGATATTAACAAAATGTTAATGCGTTCTGTTCATGTTTCTTTCCCCTTTTTATAGAAGTGTAATTTTGGAGTTAAGTTTTCAATAGCTAACTTAGGATTCTAAATTTTCATGCGGTTTTAATATTTATTAGGGATGTTGGTAAGAATAGAAAGTGTTGACTTTTAAAATCTGTGACATGAGGTCGGTAACTTTTTAATTGGGAAAATTAACTGCATATCATTGTAAGATGAGCTGATAAGGGAAATAAAGTAAGGCTGTTTATGATGTTTTAAGTTAATAACAATACCTTGATTTTGATTTAAGTCACATGAGGATGCTTATTAATATGTCATACAGTAAGAGAGAATAGAGTATTTGTGCCAACACTCAAGGTCAGCTAAGTGAATCCTTTATAATTATATGATCCTATTAAGAGCCATAAAAAGCAGTTTTCCTTCATTTTTGAACTTCTAGCATCATTCTGTCAGCCTTCTGATGAGCTTTGACTTTAAATAATTTTTAATCATGCTGATAGTCAAAGTTGTTAGTTCTAAAATTGGTACCTTTTTGGTGTTGGTTTATGTTATTTTAATTTGGACTTCTATTTGTCTGCTTTCCTCTTCTTATCACTCTATTTGTGTATAGGAGGGCAATGGCGAGGATTCAAACTGGTCAAATTTGTATGATTTGGAAGACCCGCTATCAAGAACTTCCAGTCCCCTAAACTTTTATGGAGAATCTCCACAGTGTGAGGATCTAAATGAGGAAAGTGCGGCAGATAGGAAACAAGTTCTTGAGAATCGAGATGAACCGAAGGGCCTTCCATTTGAGTTTGTTGCACTGGAAGCATGCCTTGAAGCTGCTTGCAGTTGCTTAGAAAATGAAGTAATTGATCTTACTTTCTAGTTTGGCAGTTTTTCCTTCTGATTTTATGACGTCCTATTTCCTTTCTGGTGATAATTTTCACATTTTCTGTTTCTAAATCAGGCAAAAACACTAGAGCAAGAGGCTCATCCAGCATTAGATAAGTTGACTTCAAAGATTAGTACTCTCAACTTAGAACGTGTCCGCCAAATTAAGAGCCGTTTGGTTGCAATAACTGGACGTGTTCAAAAGGTTCGATTATTTTTAAACTTTTGAATTTTAACTATGATATAATGGTTAACAGAGCATAACATATCAACTAATGAAGCCATGCCTTCAAGTCTTATGGCTAGTTCTGTGTTTTATTGGAATCTTTGATTAATGATGCATGCACATAATCTTCAGGTTCGGGATGAATTAGAACACTTGCTGGATGATGATGAAGATATGGCTGAGATGTACCTAACTGAGAAGTTGATTCAACAACTTGAGAACTATTCAATGTCCTCTGTAAATGAGAGAGATGGCACGGACGATGAAGTGCTTCAATCAAATGTGGATGACAGGCACGTAAAATATTGATGTCTCACTGTCTACTAACATTTTTTCTTTTTCTCTAGACCTAAAATTTATTATCCTGTTTCAGGGAGCCTGCTGAAATCTCATTGGAAGCTGTGAGTGGTACTAGTTATGAAGTAGATCTACACAACACTCATGATAATTTGTTTACTTCGCATAATGCCCTTAGCCGGGGCAGCCATGGGACCCGTACTAGCACCACTCACAGTGCTATAAGCAAGCAGCTTGATGTAGAGGAGCTAGAAATGCTTCTGGAGGCTTACTTTGTGCAAATTGATGGAACATTGAATAAGTTATCAACGGTACGAAATGCAGTTTCACCACTTGATGTTTTATTAATGCAGGCTCTCTTTCTTTATAATACTCGTTTGTACATGTTGTAACTTTTTGAGACAAGAAAGTTTGATGTCCTCCAGTTGTCAGAGTCGTGATGTGGTGACAACTCACTTCAACAGTAGAATAATGTAATACAGTGATTAAACATTTTGTCTTCTTACCAAAGAGTTAAATATGCTTTAAGTACAAGGGCTACGGAAGTTTCATCTGATAAACTTGTATTTTAATCATAGATTAGAAGAATAGGACGCAACTATAGAGTTGTTCACTGGATTTTGCCAACCTTAGCGTTGATATGATATTAGGAAATCCATTTTATGTTTTCTTTTCAATACATTTTTGGTAATGCATGCTTTGAAATGTGACATGAGAGGCATTTTCTGTGCTTTTTCAATATGGTGGTCTGGTTCCATCCTGTTATACTTTGAGTGTTGATGTTTGACTCTCTTAATTAATCAATCCATCTATTTGTTTCCACATAGATGCTATTGATTTTTCTCATCATTATTTTTTGTTTCTTGGAAGCTGAGGGAGTACGTTGATGATACAGAGGACTACATTAACATAATGCTGGATGACAAACAGAATCATCTTCTTCAGATGGGGGTCATGTTGACAACAGCAACACTAGTCGTGAGTGCCTTTGTTGTTGTGGCTGGTGTTTTCGGTATGAACATCGACATCGAGCTATTCGATGCAGAAAAAGCGGGGATGCAAGAGTTTCTCTGGACTGTTGCTGGCGGTGCAACTGGCACCATATTCCTATATGTTGTTGCCATTGCCTGGTGCAAACACAAACGTTTGCTGGAGTAAAAAAAGCCGACTGCACAATTTCTGAAGAAGTAAATTCATTATAAGCCTTGTGTGTGTTGATAGTTTGACTTTGTACATTCGTGAATGCTGACTTTCTATACTCGGAACACTCAAGTCCGTATTTGTGAATATCATAATCTGTTTGTGATATCTGCTGGTTATGCTATTCGATCATCTAATTTATAATATAAAATTTTAGACTCTCGGAAAAGTGATTTAATCAAGTCTATCGTGTTCTTAATCTTCTTTTGGGAAATCATATCATGTTCCTTATTTTGTCTTTGTAATAAATTAACAATCTTCAATGTTCTACAATAAGACCCCAACACCGTGATCATGGGAATCCACCGAGCATTCCACCCTGAAGATGATCGTGATCTAGCCCGACTGCCTGTCGCTAAACTGGCCATCACCACCGCCGGCGGGGTGACTCACAAGAAGGCAGCTGCGGTTCGACCCTGGCACGTTGTGGACTGGCACATACCCTGGTGGTGGAGGCAGGAAAGCACGCCATCGCGAGGCAGACTGGCTTGCTGGCACGAGTTCTCGGCATTCTGGATCCGATGCTCTCGTACCCCTCAACTGCATTGGGTCATGAACGGGCCGTTGTCATCAATTTTGAGCACATCAAAGCCATCATTACCGCCCAGGAAGTTTTGTTGCTCAATTTTAGGGACCCTTCTGTCGTTCCTTTGTCGAGGAGTCGAAAAGGAGAGTTTTGTGTCACTATCAGACCACCAAAGCTCCGTTTTTTTTGCCTTTCTTTTTCTTTTTTCATGGATTTATAAGTACCCGGTTCAGGATTCTCAGTATGTGAGTGTTGGTGCATGTGACCAGAGAACAAAAAGTAATTTGAATTTGAACTCACAACTTCCGCATTTTCATGAGGAAACTTGATTGTAAGATGGGTTGATGTAGATTCAATTGTTATACAGGTTACTGTCTAATTGATTATTCAAGGCATAACGACAGTCGAGTTTTCAGTAAGCAATTGAAAGATTATCAGTAAGATGAACCGTTTCCTACTGCCGGTTCCTGTTTAAGAACCATTCAAAAGGATGTATTTTATTGTTAATAATCGGTCATTCTCGTTTTGTGCCTTATTTCCACTCTTTGCAAACATTCAACTTGAATGTTACTCCTCATGCTGGTTTATACTGGTTTGTTTGTAATGTTTTATCGGATTGTTGTTTTATGCTTTCTTCTTGTTTTTACTGTTTTTTCGGTATAGAATGGCAATGGTGATGATTCAAACTGGAAGAATTTGTATGATGCGGCGACTCCTCCAGATTTTGGCAGACGGATTTCACCAAGTGAGGAAATAAATAAGGAAACCAAGGCAGATGAGAGACAAGGTCTTGAGAACCGAGATGGATCGAAGGTTCTACCATTTGAGTTTGTTGCATTGGAAACTTGCCTTGAAGCTGCTTGCTGTTGCTTAGAAGACGAAGTAATTAATCTCTTTGTACTCGGCTTTTCCTTTACATTTTTCGACATCCTGTTGCCTTGTTTCATTGTCTTTCACTCATTTTCTGTATTCAAGTTACGCAAAAACATTAGAGAAAGAGGCTCATCCAGTCTTAGATAAGCTTACTTCGAAGATCAGTACTCTTAATTTAGAAAGTGTCCCCCAAATTAAGAGCCGCTTGGCTGTGATAAGTGGAAGTGTTCAGAAGGTTGAGTAGCTTCTTTGAATAACTAATGCATGCCTTATGAATAATTGAAGCAGGCATCGAGGTAGTTATGTTTCCTATATGAGAGTGGTTTGATTTGTTATGCAGAACTATATACATGCAGGTATGAGATGAATTAGAACACTTGCTAGATGCTGATGAAGATATGACTGAGAAGTTACTTGAGCAACTTGAGAGCTCTTTCACATCCTCTATAAATGAGAGAGATGACAGGGATGACGAAGTTCTTCAATCAAATATGAATGACAGCATGTAATATTTTTGATATCACGATGGCATCTGACTTTTAACCCCTCTCTTTTCTCTCTCTCACTCCTGCATCGCACCTAAAATTTCGTTTACTGTTTCACCACCACTGAGATCTCGTTGGAAGCTACTAGGCAATTCACTAATTGTGAAGTCGATCTATATTACACAGAAAACAACCGAGATAATTTTTTGTCAGTTCAAAATGCACTTACCGGGGACAGCCATGGGACTAGTACTAGCTCACAGCATTGGAAGCAAGCACCTTGGTATTGAGTAGCTAGAAATGCTCCTGGATGCATACTTTGTGCAAATTGATGGTCCACTGAACAAGCTGTCGACGGTATGAAACTCTGTTTCACCAATTGATTTTGTCAACGTAACTCATCTCTTTCCTTGTAAATATTTACTTGGCGATCAGAGATGGTTCGTAAAACATTCTGACAAGAGAAAAAATTGATGTACTTAAGTTGCCAAAGCCTTGTGAGGTGAAAAGTGATTGACACAAGGTGATGCATCAATATACAATTAATGAGTTTGCCTTCTCGCCACAGGAGTTTAATATGCCTAAGGTCAAGGAGTACCGCAGTTTCCTCTGAAGCTGCGGTTTTGTTTGTTTAAACTATGTCATAAGCATAGAAACTCTAGCATTCAAGTATCATTTTATTATGTCTATTAGGAGAATAGGACAGGATAAGAGTTGTGATTCTTACGGACTTTTAGTTGTACTGATTGGGCATTCAAGCATCCCTGCCGTAGTTCAAGCCTATCCAAACTTAACCCTAGATTATCCCTACTTTAATGATGGTGGCCCAAAGCTTAGTGTGGGCGTTTATGTAGACTCGATGCTAAGAATTCCCCGACACGACTCCGTGGTTGTAGAAACAGTGGGTTGGACTCAAAGTAGTTCAAGGTTAAGTTCAGAAATGGATCAGAACCCTGATAAATATCACATTATCCCTGAACACCCTCTTGTGATCCGCAGAATTGAGTGCTATGCGAATGCTAATTTTGAATCTCAAGTCAATAAATATCACAAATATCTTTTATAAACCGAGACTGCAGGCAGGTTTTATATTCTGCTGCTACTTTTTTTGACCGTCTTTTTTATAGCTTTGCTTTCGTTTGTTATGTTCTACCCAGAAACTCATATCCTTTTTCCAGGTTTTCTGATCATTGTACTTCTCCTTCTTGAAAGCTTAGGGAGTACGTTGATGTTACCGAGGCTACATTAACATAACGCTGGATGACAAACAGAATAATCTCTTGCAAATGGGGGTCATGTTGACAACCGCAATGCTTGTGATTAGTACCTTCATTGTTGTGGCTGGTGTCTTTGGGATGAATATCAGACTCGAGCTGTTCAAGGAGGACACGAATATAAGAATGCCGAAGTTTCTCTGAAATGTAACTGGCGGTACATTTGGCGCCATCTTCCTATATGTAGTTGCTGTTGCTTGGTGTAAGCACAAGCGTCTGCTGGAGTGATTAACTGAGAAGTCATTGATTTGGAATCTGTAATATACTAATGGGTTTACTCTTGGCAAACTTGAAAGCAACTCTATATACTAGAAAATTCAGTCTGTATTTGTGAATGTCACCCATATATTTTGAGTGCAGAGCAAACAATTGTTATCTCATTATCAATATGCTTGTAAATCCGATTGGAAATAAATTTTATTTCTAGCAATTCAAACTCAATGTTCAGATAATATAATGAAAATTTGAGAGATGAATGGATTAAATAATTAAGACATAATATACAACCTATCTTCCAAATTATTGTGCTCAGATGACTCCGACAGCAATATGTATGAATATAATGCATTCCAGAGTGAGGTGTTGTATCGTGTCTTGTGCATTCAATTTTTTACATTTGACATGTTTGAAACAGAGTCAAAGGGATTTATAGAATTTTCTATAATTTTAAAAAAATTAGTTTTAAAATATCATTTTCCAAATTAAAATCGATGAGATTCTATTTTCATAATCTGAACGTTTAGAAAAGTCGAGGGTTTACCAAATGCTTTATATTGTACTTTTAGAATGAAATTGAGACACAATAATTATAAGCAGGTTTTATTCAAAAATCATTGAAATAGTTTATGAAAATGTTATGAAATTCAAAGATAGAGGACTATTTTGTAATTTGAGCAAGAATACTGACCTTCTGCCATGAAGAAGATAAAGCAAGCTTAAAAACTGGTGGCTGTGGACGTTTCCAGAGAAAAGAGATCGTTTCTTGTTCTTGTTCACGTAATGTTTCCTCATAATGAGTTCAATTATATTGATGGCTTTAAGTGTCACAGTGATCAATTATGCTTCACTAAATGTCCAAGCACTCTCTAGAAGAGAAAAAACAACAACGAAAACATCAACAGCAAGAACAGCATCAGTTTCAGTGAATGATATAGGAAGAAGAGGGCTGCTGCTTTCCACTGTGGTTGCTTCTCCACAAGTCAATGACGATTCAAGGACTCAGCTTCTTCAAAGTACAGTACCTCAAAACTATCTTTTGTTCCTGATTTATTTTTTATTTTTTTTCTGTTTTCAGATTCTTAACACGTCTTCCTTTCTTTGTTTCCCCCTTTTGTATGTGTGTGTATCTGAAAAAATCTCAGGAAAACGAGGCAAAAAATGATAAGGAGGTAAACATATTGAACATACTTTATTGATTAGGAATTGTTTTATTTTCTTCATATGTCTTGAGTTTAAGGCTGTTTGATTATTCAATTAATGCAGAGAATGGATAGCTTTTTCAAACGGAATTACAGTAAATTTATAGAAGGTTCATTGAAGGGGAAGGACGAAAAACAACTCTCTGATGAGAAGGGTATTCTCCAAGTCGAACAAATAAAATTCATCTTCCACTTTGTTTGCTTTGAATGCAATCAGTGAAAAATGTATGAATAACTGGCTACCAGAACGAATATAAATTATCTTTTTTTATAAAGAAATCTTTGTAGCGATGAATTTTGCATTGTTTAGCTCTATTAATTTATTTTTTGGGATTTTTCGGTAGGGATATCTCACTTTCCATTTTGTTAATTAGGTCTCACTTATTATTCTTCTTCTGTCATTTTAAAATACTAATAAAAAATTAGTAAATATATTATTCCTTGAGAAAAAATTAAAATTTTACGATTTAAGTAGTATAAAATACTTTAAATTAATACAAAATTTAATCATGACTTTTGTTGATACACCACATTTAGCTAAGAGCTTCGTGTACTAAACAATCGAACTTACAAAAGTAAATATAATAAAAAAAATATCGACTATCCGATAAGTATTTTCTGATACATAAATCAATTTATATGATTTTTAGCAGGACAAATGTAGTTCTTGAGGATTTAGTTACTAAAGATTCAAATTCCTTCTTTTTTTTTTGGATTTTTTGCTATATTTTATATATGGTGGTAATTGTTAGAAGTGTCTTAGAAATCTGTTATGTGGGACTATTGGGAAGTGTATTTAATCAAAAAATTTATATATAACTCTGCAAATTATTTTCTAACTCTATAAATTTATCACGAAACTTTAAAGATTAATATAAAATATTATTAGTTAATATCTAGCCTTGTGGAAATTGCATATAATTTAAAGAAGTGTCATATGTCCTCTCTCACCAACTGCTTTTCATCCTCAGTCTTAAGTATAATTTAATCATTGAATAACGGGATCTTAAAATTGGCTTTTGAATCAAACTTTTTTCTAAGGTAATTTTTAATGTTGATTTTGAATTTAGACTTTTCTTTGAGGTAATTCTTATGACTTATTGTTGAATCCAACTTTTAACCTTAAATTAATAATTTTAATGTTTAATTCAAGTTTAATACATGTACTTACTAATATATTTTTTTTCCTAAAATTTATTAGTTGACTTGATCTCAAGTTCAAAATAATTTATTGATAAAGTTTTGACTTTAAAGTCTTACTTTTATTGTTGAAATAATTTTTCTAATTTTTAAAACAGATAAAATAGTCACAACCTATAGTTTAAAGATAAAACTATTGTTTTATTTTCAAACAATTCCTTATTTTTATAATTATTTCCTCATGATACAATTATAATCATCCAAAGGTTATGAAGTGATGTGGAAGGAAGTCCCGCCACCCTTATTTTTCATGTTGACTAAATATAGGCCTTCAAATACAAGTATGTGGGGCCTAAAATTTATAATGGTTGGGCCCAGAAAAAAATGAAAATACGAACCCAGAAGCGTTTGAAGTATTATGTTGCCAAGTTGCTACAGCGGAATTAATAGTAAAACCGTCTGATCTAAACTATAATAATAATTTTTTTAAGTTCACAAACACTCAATTTAAAAGTAAATGTCAATAAAATATATATTATTATTATTATTATTAT
>JAWDEX010000015.1:1599944-1636180 GCA_035221805.1 Trichilia hirta | reverse complement strand
GTCCAAAGCTTCCTGATTTCAGACTCGACTAATCAAAAATTGTAACCCGACATGATCGCCTCAGTTTCTCGGCACCCACCTTAATTTTCAAGGCCATCCTTTCTCGATTACTAAGACGACTCTTATGCCTCTTCTAAAAACGAGAGTTGAGAATGGGACCAACTACTATGCTATTTGAGTAACTGTTCAAATGTCTCATCATGTTAGGTAACGCCGTGCACGGCAAGTTACAAGCATTCATTGCTATGCCAGACCTAACGTAAATAAATGGTAAAAAGTGATGAAAAGATTGATTCAATCATCATATCTATTACTGTCTAATCAAACTCCCATTTTTCGATGCTCACACGTGCAGGAGCTCTATAAAAGGTGAAGGTTATGCATATAGCAGGATTCGAATTTTTCTCCTTTGAACAGTCATTATTCTTCTCCTAACTTGAGAGTTTTGAGAGAGGACTTTATCTAAGCAGTTAAGGGATAACTACTACATTGACGCATTTTTTCCGAGCCCAGCCTTTCGGATCGGTAAAACACTTAAATACTCGTAATTTCTCTCTTTTTATTTGGCCCTGCACCATTTCATTGACTTGAGTGTCGGAATTTATTCGCCGATAAGTAGGCTTCACTCTTAACTCATTTTTTTCTGATTTCAGGTAGTTCTCGAGAAGTTTCTACGTTAATCATAACAATAAATCTGTGTGATGTACTAAATTTTTCATTACTGAAAAATTTAGGAACGACATAATTGAATAATTTTGTTAAGTAACCTAATTTCAATATCCGTAAATTTTGAAACTAAACAGTAATAATGTTTGGGATGTGAAACTACAGTCACAAAAAGAAAAAAAAAAAAAAAAATTGGTTGTTCGATAAAATTCCTTCAACAATCAAATTAAATTTGAATTGTAAAATTTCACTTTGTAGAAAGAGAGATTAATGGATAAATTTGGAAAAGGATTTTTGAATCAAAGTATTTTGAAAAGAATCTGTTTTACTTGAAAACATTTATCTTTTATAGTGTTTCGGAGATGTATATAGGATTATTGATTGACTTATAAAAAATAATCGTGTGAGATTATAAGAAAGCGGATTAATGAAATATGTGTATAAAATTACTATTTGTTTCTTAGAAAATAGCTGCGTGATGTTATAGAGAAGCTAATTAATGGAAAAGTATATAGTGTTTGGTTTGCCCTAACCACTTTCCCTCTTTATCTCAGGTGTCACTGTAAACACCGAGAGGTAGATCGGTCTTCGATGATTTTTGACCTGAGATAAAATATGTTATGGGGTAAACTCTTAAATTTTAACTTTGGACAACTGAGATAAAATAGGTATTACAGTTGATATTTGAAATCTGACTTTTAACCAGAGAGACAGTTGGTATGAGATAAATAATTCTTAACTGGGACGTTAATGATAGACTTTACTTTAAAATCAGATCTTAATAGTAGTTTATCAAGACAAATAGTTTCTTCAGGCTTCAAATTAGGAGAAAGGAGCTCTGATCAACTTTACGCCATAAGACAGGCTCTTTACGTTTTACAAAACAGATACATAATCGTTGTTTTTTTAAAATATATAAAATAATAAATTATTAAACACTTTTATTTTTAAAAATAAAAACTGCTCAATTCAGCGTTACGACAAACGTTGTCCGTACGATGAGAATCCACCACCCTTTCCAATAATAACCCGATGAAGACCCGGACCCACCACGTCTACCCACCGCAGCCAACCTAGCACTAACCGACGGAGCCAGCCTCAGCAAAAAGGCGACCGGGGTGCGGCATTGGCTTCTTCTGGATTCCACTGGCCAGGAGCACGTCGTAGAAGCCAGAAAGCACGCCATCATGCGCCGCACGGCTCGAGACCTCCGAATCTTGGATCCGCTTCTCTCTTACCCGTCAACCATATTGGGCAGAGAACGGGCTATAGTAATCAACTTGGAACACATCAAAGCAATCATCACAGCCCAGGAAGTTTTGTAGATGAAATTCTAGAGACCCTTCTGTTATTCTGTTTGTTGAGGAGTAAAGGGAGAAGGATTTTGCGCCACCATCAGGCCAGCGAAGTTCAGGTTTTTCTTTTCTCTTCTCAATTGCCGGTTAGTTTTTTTGAAAGTACCCAGTTCGTGATTGTTGCCGCGATAAATGGGAGTTGTTGAATTCTGTCTGAAGATCTGACTGTATTAATAATAGTAGGTCGATATTAACAGAGTGTTAATGTGTAAAGTTCATGTTTTCTTTCCCCTTTTTTCTGGAGTCGTAATTTTGGAGGAAGGTTTTCAATAACTAACTTGTGATTTTAAATTGTGATGTCGTTTGAATGTTTTATTGGGGGTGTTGGTAAGAATAGAAAGTATTGACATTTAAATCTGTGAGATGAGGTCAATTTAACTTTCTAACTGGGAAAATTAACCGAATGTGTTTGGTATTTAAAATTGTAAGCTGAGGTGATGGGGGGAATAAAATAAGATTGAATATGATATTTTAAGTTAATAACAATAGATTGATTTTTATTTGAATCACACGATGATGCTTATTAATTTGTCATACACTAAGAGAGAACTAAATAAAGGTTTTGTGCTAGCACACGAGGCCAGCTAAATGAATCATTTGTAATCATATTACCCTATTAAGAGCCACGCAGAGCAGTTTTCCTTAATTTTTGAACTTTTAGCATCAGTCTTTAAGCCTTCTGATGTGCTCTAACTTTAACTAGTTTTAAATCATGCTCGTTGTCAAAATTGTCAGTTCTAGAATTCATGCCTTTTTTTGTGTTGGTTTATGTTATTTTAATTTGGACTTCTATTTGTCTGATTTCCTCTTCTTATTACTCTATTTTTGTATAGGAGGGCAATGGTGAGGATTCAAACTGGTCAAATTTGTATGATTTGGAAGACCCACCATCCAGCACTTCCAGTCCCTCAAACTTTTCTGGAGAATCTTCACAGGTTGAGGATCAAAACAAGGTATGTATGGCAAATGAGAAACAAGGTCTTGAGAATTGATATGAACCAAAGGGCTTTCCATTTGAGTTTGTTGCTCTGGAAGCATGCCTTGAAGCTGCTTGCAGTTGCTTAGAAAATGTAGCAATTGATCTTACTTTCTAGTTTGGTAGTTTTTTCTTTTCCTTTTATGATGTCCTGTTTATTTTTTTTGGTGGTCATTTCTTGTAATTTCCACATTTTCTGTTTATAAATCAGGCAAAAACAGTAGAGCAAGAGGCTCGTCCAGCCCTAGACAAGCTGACTTCAAAGTACTCTCAATTTGGAACCTGTCCACCAAATTAAGAGCCACTTGGTTGGAATAACTGGATGTGTTCAGAAGTGTTGAGTAACTTCAATCTATTGGACTATTGAATTTAACCATGATGTAATGTTTACCGGAGCATAATGCATCGACTAATTGAGCCATGCTCTCAAGTCTTATAGCCAGTTTTATATCCTGTTGGAGTCTTTTATTAATGGTGCACACATATAACCTTCAGGTTCGGGATGAATTAGAACACCTGCTAGACGCTGATGAAGATATGGCTGAGATGTATCTAACTGGGAAGTTGATTCAACAACTTGAGAATCATTCAATGTCCTCTATAAATGGGATAGATGGCATGGATGATGAAGGCCTTCAATCAAATATGGATGATGAAGGCCTTCAATCAAATATGGATGACAGGCATGTAAATCTTGATATCCCGCTGTCCACTGACGCTCTTTCTTTCTTCTGTAGACCTAAAATTTATTATCCTGTTTCAGGGGCCCAGCTGAAATCTCTTTGGAAGCAACTATGAGTGGTACCAGTCATGAAGTAGATCTGCAAAATACTCATGATAATTTATTTACTGCACATAATGCCGTTAGCCGGGCCAGCCATTGGACACATACTAGTACTACTCACGGTGCTATAAGCAATCAGCTTGATGTCGAGGAGCTGGAAATGCTCCTGGAGGCGTACTTTGTGCAAATTGATGGTACACTGAACAAGCTATCAACGGTATAGAACGTTGTTTCACAACTCGATTTTTTTATCAGTGCAGGCTCTCTTTCTTTATAATTACTTGCTTTGGACTTGTTTCTTGACTTTTAGCGACAAGAAAGATTAATGTGCTCCAGTTGTCAGAGCCATGTGATGTGGTGATTTATTGAGACAACTCACTTCAACAGTAGAATAATGTAATACAATGATTAAACATTTTGTCTTCTTACCAAAGGAGTTAAATATCCCTCAAGTACAAGGGCAAGCTAAGTTTCCTTCAATAAACTTGTATTTTAAGTATATATTAGAAGAAGAGGACACAACTATAGGTTGTTCACTAGACGTGCCAACCTTGGCATTGATATTATATTAGGAAATCCGTTTTATGTTTGCTTTCCTGTACATATTTTTGGTAATGTATTCTTTGAAATGTGACATGAGAGAGATTTTTCTATTCTTTTTCAATAAGTTGGTCTGGTTCCATCCTATTATACTTTCAGTCTTGATGTTTGACTCACTTTGTGAATCAATCCATCTATTTGTTTCAGTATAGATGATACTTATTTTTCTCACCATTATTTTTTGTTTCAAGGAAGCTGAGGGAGTACGGCGATGATACAGAGGACTCCATTAACATAATGCTGGATGACAAACAGAATCATCTTCTTCTGATGGGGGTCATGTTAACAGCAGCAACACTTGTCGTGAGTGCGTTCGTTGTTGTGGCTGGTGTTTTTGGTATGAACATCAAAATTGAGCTGTTTGATTCAGAAAAAGCACGGATGCAAGAGTTTCTCTGTACTGTTGGTGGCTGCGCAACTGGCAGCATATTCCTTTATGTTGTTGCCATTGCCTGGTTCAAATACAAACGTTTGCTGGAGTAAAAAAAGCCAACTGCACAATTTCTAAAGAAGCAAATCCATTAGAAATCTTGTGTATATTGATGGTTTTACTTTGTACAACCATGAATGCAAACTTCTATACTTGGAACTCTCGAACTGTATTCGTGAGTATCATAGATATTTCCATTGCACTATCAATGGGTTGCTGCTGGTTATTCTATTCTATTAAAAGGAATAGAATAATACACAGTCAATTTATAACTTAAAAAGACAAAGACTAAAGCAAACCTATCTCGTTCTTAATCTCTCTTTTTGAAACAGTGTCATGTTCCCAATCTTGTCTTTGTAATAAGTTGACACTCTTCAACGAATTACAATCAGGCCACAAACTCCGTTGACCATGAGAATCCACCCTCCCCCATCCAGACCGGAACGTTTCCACCCCGGCGATGACCATGATCTAGCCCTACCGCCCGTCACGAACCTGGCAATAACCGCCGGCCGCGGGGGGATTCGCAATAAGGCAGCCGGGGTTCGACCCTGGCTCTTTTTGGACTCGACCGCGCACACCCAGGTGGTGGAAGCGGAAAAGCATGTCATCATGCGGCGGACTGGCCTGCCGGCGCGAGATCTCCGCATTCTGGATCCAATGCTTTCGTACCCATCTACTGTACTGGGTCGAGAACGTGCTATTGTCATCAATTTGGAGCACATCAAAGCTATCATCACCGCTCAGGAAGTTTTATTGCTGAATTTTAGGGACCCTTCTGTCGTTCCTTTCGTTGAGGAGTTGAAAAGGAGAGTTTTGTGTCACAATAAGACCACTAAAGCACAGGTTTTTTCGTCTTCCTATTTCTTTTTTCATGGATTTGTAAGTACTCGGTTCGTGATTCGCAGTATGTGTGTGCTGTGCACGTGTAGACCAGAAACCAAAATGAAAATTTAACTCACAATTTCGGCATTTTCATGAGGAAACTTAACTGCAAGACTGGGTTATAGATTCAAGTGTGATACGGGTTACGGTTTAATTGATTTTTCAAGGCATAACTACAGTCAAGTTTTTAGTACGCAATCTAAAAGATGAACCGTTTCCTACTGCTGCATTCTATTTGAGCGTCATTCAAGAGGCTGTATTTGATTGTTAATAATCGTTTAGTCTTGTTTTTTGCCTTATTTCCACTCCTTGCAAACCCTTCAACTAAAATGTACTGTTGGATTGTTGTTTTACGCGTTCTTCTTGTTTTTCCTTTTTTTGGTGTCTAGAATGGCAATAGTGATGATTCAAACTGGAAGCATTTTTATGATCCGGCAACTCCAGAATCACGAAGTTCCAGTCCTCCAGATTTTGGTGGAGGGATTCCACCTAGTGAGGAAAGAAATGAGTTAAACAAGGCAGATGAGAAACAAGGTCTTGAGAACCAAGATGGACCAAAGGTTCTACCATTTGAGTTCGTTGCACTGGAAGCTTGCCTTGAAGCTGCATGCAGTTGCTTAGAAAGTGAAGTAATTAATCCCACTTTGTATTTAGCTTTTTGTTTACATTTTTCAACATCCTGTTGCGCTGTTTCATTGCCTTTTTGCATAACTTTCACTTGTCTTCTGTTAGGCAAATACAATAGAACAAGAGGCTCATCCGGCCTTAGATAAGCTTACTTCAAAGATCAGTACTCTTAATTTAGAACGTGTCCGCCAAATTAAGAGCCGCTTGGTTGCACTAACTGGACGCGTTCAGAAGGTTTAGTGGTTTCAAATTTTTGAAGTACACATTTTTTTGAATAATTAGTGCATGCCTTATCAATAATTGAACCAGGCTTCAAGTTAGTTACATTTCCTATATGAGAGTGGTTTGATTAGTGATGCATGACTATTCATATCCAGGTACGAGATGAATTAGAGCACTTGCTAGATGATGATGAAGATATGGCTGAGATGTATTTAACTGAGAAGTTGATTGAGCAACTTGAGAGCTCTTCAACTTCCTTTCTAAATGAGAGAGACGAAATGGATGATGAAGTTCTTCAATCAAATATGAATGACAGGCACGTAATATTCTTGATATCACAATGATAACTGACTTTTGTTTCCTCTTTTTTTCTCTCTCACTCTTGCATCAAACCTAAAATTTAATTGACTGTTTCAGAACCACTGAAATCTCCTTGGAAGCTACTGGTCAATTCACTAATTATGATGCCAATCTGGATAACACAGACAACACCCGAGATAATATTTTTACCTGTCATAATGCACTCTCTGGGGACAGCCACAGGACACATACTAGCACCGCTCACAGCATTGTAAGCAAGCACCTCGATGTTGAGGAGCTAGAAATGCTCCTGGAGGCATACTTTGTGCAAATTGATGGTACACTGAACAAGCTGTCAACGGTATGAAACTCCAGTTCACCACTTGATTTTGTCAATGCAGCTCATCTCTTATAAATATTTACTTGGAGATGGTTAAGAAAATAAATTGATGTGCTGCAGTTGCCAAAGCCTTGTGATGTGAAAATTGATTAACGCAACTCATTTGACAGTGTGATACATCAATACTACAAGTGATGAGATTGCCTTCTCACCATAGGAGTTTAATATGCCAAAGGAAAAGGACTACCACAGTTTCCTCTGATAATGCTATTATACGACGTTTTATCTATTAGTGGCTTCATTATGTTATAGGCATAGAAACTCTAGCATCCAAGTATCATTGTATTCTAATTCTCTGTTACAAGAACAGGACAGGATGACAGTTGTGATTCTCCTGCACTTATAAATTGAACTGATTGCACTAGACCAGTTCAAGCTTAGCACACATAGAATGAAGCCAGCATGTGCAAGCATCATATGTAAGCAGATACTTACTCAAAAATGCTCTTACATAGCGAAGTTGAACTGTATGATATTCTTATTAGGAATCAATTTTGATAGCATTGGTGCTAATAGTTGTGAAGGAGTGAGTGTGGCTGTGGGTATTATATTGTTGAATGTTTAAGTCTAGCGTATGCCTCGCCAAAGGAGCCATGCATGAAGTTGGATGAAAACATGAACTCGGTAATTTTCTTAACCCTAGTTTACCCTATTTTAATGATAGTAGCCCAAAGCTTAGACTCTCTATGTTAACCCACACTGTAGTTTGAGAAACACCGAGTTGGGTTCAAGTTAGTTTGAGCTTAAGTTGATTTCTTCTTCCAGAAATGGATCAGAGCCTGACTGAAAAAGATCATATTATCCCTGAATACACTCTTGTGATCTGCATAGTTGAGTGCTGTACGAATGCTAATGTCAAATCTCAAGTCAATAAACTTGAAACCATTTTCACAAATATCTTTAATGTACTTAAACTAGGTTTTATATTCTACTTCTACTTCTTTTTCTGACCATCTCTTTTCATAACGTTGCTTTCATTTGTTCTACCTAGACACTGTTAGCCTTTTTTCAGGTTTTCTTATCATTGTAGATCTGTTTCTTGAAAGCTAAGGGAGTACGTTGATGATACCGAAGACTACATTAACATAATGCTGGATGACAAACAGAATAATCTTTTGCAAATGGGGGTTATGTTGACAACTGCAACGCTTGTGATTAGTGCCTTTATTGTTGTGGCTGGTGTTTTTGGGATGAATATCACAATCGAACTGTTCAAGGAGGAAACGAAAATAGGAATGCCGAAGTTTCTCTGGACAGTTGCTGGCGGTACCTTTGGTACCATCTTCCTCTATGTAGCTGCTGTTGCTTGGTGTAAGCACAAGCGTTTGCTGGAGTGATTAGCTGCCCTGTAATGTGTGTATTATCAATTAAGTCATTGATTTGGAATCTGTCATTTACTAATGATTTTCTCTATACAAACTTGAATGCAACTTCGTGTCCTTGAAAATCCTGTCTGTATTTGTGAACATTATCCATATGATTTGGGTGCAGAGCAAATCATTGTTATTTTACTATCAATATGCTTAGAAATTCGAAAGGAAATAAATTCTATTTCTAGCAATTTATAGAATTTGAAACCCAATATCCAGATAATATTAATGAAAATTAGAGAGATGATGAATGAAATTAAACCCTGATTAAATAATTAAGACTGAAAATACGACATTTCTTGCTAATACTTGTGCTTAGATGACTCCAGCTATACAAGTAAATATAATGCATTTTAGAACGAGGTGTTGTGGTGTCATTTTGTACATTCACATATTGCATCCCCGCACACAAGAAGAGCATTCAATCTTTTACATTTGATCTGTTTGAAACAGAGTAAAACTGATTTATGGAATTTCAATAATTTTAATAAAATTAGGTTTAAAAATTAGTTTCCAAATTTAAATCGATAAAATTCTATATTCATAATTTGAATATTTTAGAAAGTTGAAAGTTTACAAAGTACTTTCCATTATACTTTTAAAATTAAATTAAAACAAAATAATTATAAACAGGCCTTACATATTTCAAAAATCATTTATTTAAATTTAACCAATATAATAATTTCTTTTTATAGGTTTTGAAAATGATAGGAGAAAGAACCTGGGCTTTGTCATTATATTTAAAGATATGAAATTCAAATACAGAGGACTATTTTGTAATTTGAGAGAGACCAATGACCTCCTGCCATGAAGAAGATAATGCAGGCTTAAAAGCTAGTGGTTGTGGCCATTTCCAAAGAAAAGAGAGAAGTTCCTGTTCATGTTCATGTTCATTTAATGTTTCCTGATAATGAGTTCAATAGGTCAAAGTATTTTAATGGCTTTAACTGTTACAGTCAACAAATATGCTTCGCTAAATGTCCAAGCAATTCCTAGAAGAGAAACCAAAACAACAAAAACATCAACAGCAAGGACGACATTAGTTTCAGTGAATGATATAGGAAGAAGAGGGCTGCTGCTTTCCACTGTGGTTGCTGCTCCACAAGTCAATAACGAATCAAGAACTCAGCTTCTTCAAAGTACATTTTCAAAACTATCTTTCTTTCATGAAATTTTATTTCTGTTTTCAGATTTTTAACGCATGTCTTACTTTCTTTGTTTCCCGTGTTTTCTTTTTTCTTTGTTTATGGGTGAATATGCTCAGAATATCTGAAAAAATCTGACGAGAACAAGGCAAAAAATGACAAGGAGGTAAACATTTATTGCATACTGAGCATATTTTGTTGAATAGGAGTTAAATTAATCTTATTTTTAATTTGAAAAACACAATTTTTTTTTTTTTCTTAAAACACTGTCCTGAGTATATATGGCTGTTTGATTTTTGAATTACTGCAGAGAATGGATAGCTATTACAAACGGAATTACAAGGATTACTTTGAATTTATAGAAGGATCATTGAAAGGGAAGAACGAAGAACAACTCTCTGAATCTGAGAAGGGTATTCTTGATTGGCTTAAGTCTAACAAATAAAACTCATCTTCCACTTTATTTTTTTTCAATCCAATGAGTGAAAAAAATGTATAAATAATGACCGTGAGAAGGAATATAAATTATCCTTTTTAGATAAGAATCTTTGTAGCAATGAATGGTGATTTTCTCACTTCTCATTTATCTTTCTTTGGTCATTTCAAAATACTACTAAAAAAGTTAATGAATATATTATTATTTAAGAAAAATTAAAATTTAACTTAAAAAATATATGATTTGTGTAGTATAAAATAGTTTAAATTAATATAAATAAAAATTCAATCATAATTTCTTATTTTTATAATTATATCCCTTATGACACTATTATATTTATCAGACCTTTAAGGGCAGCTGAAAGGAAGTATATGTCGAATTGATACGGGCCTCCAATGAGAATTATGCAAGCCTAAAATTTATGTGGTTGGGCCAAAATATTTTGCAAACATTTCCGATGCCATAATTGGAAGCTGGAATTATTTCCAGGATCTGATTTGCCAAAGTGCTACAGAAGATTTACTGGTAAGGGCTTCTAGTTCTAGTTTGACTATAATACTCATATTATTTATATAAACCTAGTATAAAAATAAATCAAATTTATGCACTGGCCACATAAACTTATTGGATAATGTTCTCTCAATAAAGCATAAATCGACATGTGTATATTGATATGTATCTGCGTAATAAACAAAATATATAAATACTTAAATAAATTTTATCGATATAAACTAATAGTATAATATTATATATTATCACATACTCGTATATTTTATTTTTATGAATTCCTTTCTTTCCTAACAATACCACAGTAACATGCTAATTCCTATAAATAAAAAAAAAAAAAAATTAATTAAAAAATTTATGTATTTAATATTAGAGAAAGAGGAAAAAAAACTTTAACCTACATCAATTGATTTACCAAAACGATTTGTACAACTTGGTTGTGAGCTTTTAGTACTATGGCACATTGTTAGAAAATAAATTTTTGTTGATAAAATTATTTTTAAGGAAATTTTATTTTATTTTGATGATACATAATTTATAACACTATATTAAAGAAAACAATTAAATTAAGTCTAATAATAACTTTTTTATTTTTGTTATTAAACAAAAAAAAACAACAACATATTAATATATAGTGGTTGGATTTTTTGAAATATTGAAAAATAAAGGGATATTTGCAAGAATAATCACATTTGCAAAAATAATTTGCATAAATTTATATTATTAATTCTATAAAACAAATATTATACTGATGATCTTCTTGAGAAAAGAAAGTTTTATGTTTGACAGTTCGATATCTTTTCTAAAAACACGATATAGTATTGATACATTGAATAAAAATACTAATACATTATGTCAAAAAAAGAAGGCAGATGTCAAAAGATCAATATGTGAACAAAAGAAAATTAATATAATGTGAAATCATACTAAGTGTTGATATATGACTCAACGTATCAACATATTTTGTGAAAGAAAATTTTTTAGAAACCCAGGAGCACTCTAGGGCATAAAGAAGGTCAACACCAACAAGAGAAGACTGATACGAAGAACCACCAAGGATAAAAGTATTAATACATGCAAATTAAAGTATTGATATATTAAAATAGAAAAAATCTAAAATGTACGTATCGTAACCAAAGACCGATACAAAAAAATAGACTATCGACACTTAATCTTGAAGAGAAGTAAAAGTATTGATACATTAGTTTAATGAATCAATACTTTGGATTGAGAAAATCTCCAAATTTAAAGTAAAGTTCGATATATTAAAAAATATTGATACAATGGAGAAAAAAGTTCAATACACAAAGTTCAAATTGATTTAAAGTATCGATACATGATCTCAAAAATATTAATACATTCTAAAAAAAATATATTGCAATGGTACAATCTGCAGCATTTAATACGGCCATTAACTATAATCAAAACAGTTATTGAGGAAAACTTGAAGAGCATTTAAAAAGAAGATAACAAAAGGAAAAACGTGCTGGAAAAATAACAAAAATATTCTTTGAAAATTTTTCAAGTGTTCAGTAGATCAATATTCATATTCTTTTAGTGAGAGAAATTAAAATTTGCCTTTATTAAAAATTAACTCTTGTGAGAAAAAAATTATTGTACTAGTCTAAAATTATCTTAAGGTTGCTCTTTACTTGAAAAAAAAAATTAGGTTACACTTCACCCTTTAAAAAAAAAAGAATTTATAAAGGTCATTCTTCACTGTATAAGAAAGAGTTATAAACTTGGTTACATTTGACCCGTTGAAACAAATTGATTACGAAATTTCGATATAGAGATAACTAAAAGAGTGGACATAGGTACATTGTCGAGCCACTATAAATTGTGTTTATATTCTCTTCTCTCTTTTCTATTTAATTATTTAGTTATTTATCTAATTTTTTAAGCATCAAATTCATTTCGAATTTTGTTATTGAAACAGTACAAGTTCTACACTTACTACATTTCATTAAATATTGATGTATTTTATTTATTAGATCTTTAATTTCTATTAAACCCAATTCACCCCCTCTTGGAAATTGCCATTTAGGCCAACACCATGCCACCCAATCAAATAAAAATCAACCAATATTTCTTTTTTCTCTTTACATCTATACCCAATGAATTATTTTTGACTTGATCTTTTTTTTTTAGGGTATTTAGTTAGGTTAATAATTAATCCAAGTTTAATTAAAATTTTGTCACAACTTTTTTCTTTTCCTTCAAATAATCTTTTTATAACTTCGTAATTAATTCAAGTTTAGTCAAAATTTTGTCATAATTTTTTTTTTCTTAAATTGCCCTTTTATAACTTTATAATTAATTTAAATTTAGTCAAAATTTTGTTACAAATTATCTCTCTTTAAATAACCCTTTCACAGGTAGCAAACAAGCCAAATTCAGTCAAACTTTTAACTTAGTCTTTATCTTTATTAGCCATAAACACAAGAGGTAATCTTTTTTTTTTTTTATTTATAAAACAATTTAGTTGAATTCAAATATATTATTTTTCCTTAAGTTCTTTGATGCTAATTTTAAAATATATAAAGGACTCTATAATTTCTCTCTCCAGTTCTTTATTTAAGCCCGACCTTTAACATTGTAAATCATTATTATAGGTATACCTTTTATGTAACATACCAGTCTCAGAGAACAGAGAGTGGTGCCGAGCCGAGAGGGTTTGAGTAAGGAGCGGCTCCTGGCAGGCCTCAGAATAGTTGTGGGGGTAGGAGTAAGTCTCACATCAAAATAAGAGAAAGTTTTTGGTCTATAAAAGTAAAGTTGGAACTAAAATATCAACGAGGCCTTTTAGGATAGATGGTAGCTTATTTTCAAGAATTTTACAGTTAAGCATGTTTGAATGAGAGAAATACTAAAATAGGTGACCTTTTAGAAAGTCTTTGATTGATACATTTATAAGAATAAAATCGTAAGGTTTTAAGAGTTAGGTTAAAGCGGATAATATCATTGATAAGCATTAGATCGAATCTCACAATATGGTATCAGAGCCAACTCTCCTCCAGTATAATTGTGGACTCAAGGACTAGCTAGGTGAAAGTTAGTGGGCCTGAATTTCAAAATTAAAAAAAATAAATAAATAAATGTAAGACCTATTTTTCTAAACTAGAAGTATTTTAGTAATTTTAACATTCAATAGTATTTTAATTTTTTGATAAAATTTATATTTTGGGGTGCCTATTTTTCTTTTTAGTTGATTTATTAACTAATTTGGTAATCTAGAAGGTTTTCAGGAAGATTTAATGTGATTAGAAAAATTTGGCCATTTAGTCTCATTCGTGCACCCAAGTTTTAAATGTAAATTTCTCATAATTGGAAAATCCAATTTGTAATCCATTTATTTTTAATGAAAATAGATAGATTCACGATTTTATAGAGTTAAATTTTAGCTCAATCGGAGTCCAAACAAGAGAGTAACAAAATCACAAAATGAGAAGTATGAAATATAGCCTTAAGCAGCAAGGTAGAAAAATTTAGTTTGAATGAATTGAATAGGAGAAAAATGTTCAAATGAATCGATAAATTTGTTCAAACAAATGGATTAAGGGCAAAATGTTCGAACGAAACAGAGAATTCATTCAAATGAACTATGTACAGAATTTTTCAGAGAGTCTAAAATGATTTCTTCAAATGAATCAGGAGATTTGTTCAACCGAATGACCCCTAAAATGACCAAAATCACCCTTTTCCAAAATTTTCTTAGTTATAGCCTCAAGGGTAAATTAGTAATTTAACCCTTGTTGTATATATCTCCTAAAACCTGGTTCTCATTTCTTCTCATTTCATCTCCATTTCAATCGAGTTTCATCAACCTTTTCCCACTTTCTCTAATTTTTTTAAAATTTTTGGTAAATATAACCTGTATTCATCACTTTCTACTCGATACAATAGTCAATTATGCATGATTTGGGGTAGGATTTGAGAGTCTAAAAGTTAGGATTTTAAGCACAAATTTGGGACTTTTTGGTTCTAATCAATAATCGAGCATAGATTCAATTTCTTTAAGTTAAAAACGATTTTTCGATAAGTTTTCTAACTAGTTTTAAGTTTAAATTGCGGTTTTATGAAATTTAAAATCTAAGGTTTATTACATTTAGAAAATTTTAGAATTTAAACTTGAATTGAGTGTCATGATAATTTAATGCATGCTCATTATTTGAAAAAAAAGAATAAATGGCCTGTTGATTATGTATGAATTTGATTATGAGCTTTTGGCTATTAGAGATGTTTTTACATGATATTATTTTGAAAAATTACTATGATATACATGGTTACGATGCGAAACATCATTGTTTTAGTATATATATGATTGATGATGGCCAGAGAGCCAAACTATTATTTAATTTGTTGATACCACTACAATAAAAAATTTATTGACGGCTCGAGTTTGCTCCTGATCATAGTGATTGTAGAGAAGGTGGCTAGTTCAGTAATTTTAAAACAGGCCATAAGTTTTATTGAGATTATATGCGTCTATTACACTCATTAATGTTCATAGAGATTATATTATTTTTATTATGTTTATAATTTAAAATGGTTTTATAATAAAATTATTACGTGCTTTCATATGTATATATATATATATATATTTTTATGTCCACTCATAGGGTATACTCCAGTATACTCATCCCCTCATTCTTTAATTTTAGGTATTTAGATCGTATTAAAGAGATAGTTTGAGATGAAGAGAGAATTTTCAGTGGTATAGAGTTCGCAGGTATATGTTCGATACTCAACTCACAATCCACTGAAGTCTACTTGATGTATTTAAATAAATTTTGATTATTGTATATATGAAATTCGAATGTTATTTGATTTTAAATAAGTTATGAAATTTTGATTTGAAAAGAAAACACTGAATATTGTATAATAAATTTTGATTATTGTATTTTAGAATTTTTAAGTACTATTTGATTTTGAATCAGTTGTCCAATATTTATTTAAAAATAAATTTGAATGTTTTTATTTGAAATTCTTAATTGCATTTATTTTATGAGTTTATAATTTTTTTGAAAATAATAATACTCAAAACCTTGCGAATTCTTGTATTGCGGTTTTTGTCCTCGAGATCATAATACAAGAATACATGATAGTTGCCATGTAAGGGAACTCAGTTCAAGGCGTGACATTTTATTAATATCAAAATTCTATTCCGAAATTTTTATGTACCTTTCCAATAAGATGAGTTACAGGTATAAAACACTTCTTGTGTTTTTAATATAATCTTCAGTTGTTATTTTTGTGTAATCCTAGACACCAAAATTATTTTGTCCCAAATTAATTTTTAAATAGTTAATTAGAGAATTTAAAATTAAAGTAAAGGAAAAAAATTTTGAAAAAGGAAAATAAAAAAAAAAACTAAATTAAAAAACTAAAAGGGTGTGTAAGTAAAAGAAATGGGGGATTAATATTAATCTATATGGACTAATAGTAAAATTAGAAATTTTATGGAGATTTAATTTTAATGTAGAGGATATTTTAGATAAGAAGTAATTTTAATCCTTAACTTCAGTTAGGCGAGAATATCTTGTTGGTGAGGGTTAGGAATGAGTTGTACTTTAGTGACATTCTTAATTACATGGAACAATTCTTGTATTTTTTTTTTAAAAATAGAGATTAATAAACATTTTTAACTTGAAAAGACTTGTTGGAATATCTTAACATCTAATGCTCTAAAGTCAACTAGTCTAATAATCATTGGTTGATGAACTAGATTAAAATATAATCTTTAAATATAAATATTGCCTAGAGAATATTAATTTTAGTAAAATAATAAGAATAATTTTGATTGACTAAACCTTATAAGTAATGTATCACTCTAAGCACAAAATAAGACTTATGAATTTTTTATTTAAAGAGCTCATAGTTTGTGATTAAAAATTTGTTATTTAAGAATTTACTTATTTAAAATTATCGAAGAGAATTAGAATCATAAGTGTCTTATTTGTATTTTTTTAAAAAAATTATAATCAAATGTTATTGTTTCTAATAATAAATCGATTATGGGTTATAATAAGTACTTAAAAGTGTATATTTATTAAAGTTAAATTTATTATCGTTTTAGTATGATGAAATATCATAATTTAAGTATATTTTAACTTTAACTTTAAAATTAAATTTATTCATAATTACTATTTAATTTTCTCTTGACATAGGATTAGTAAAAGGGTCATAACTTTTTAAATATGAGAATTATTTAAGTGATTTTTAATTCTGTAAAAGAAAAATTTAAATATCTACAACTTTTTAGTTTATATGCTTGAAATTTGAAGGTTAAAAAGTTAAAAATTGAATAAAAAATGAACCCATTTATTTTGATAGTTTAGCCTAATCTATCCTCGTGCAAGATTCATAAAAAGGACATATCTTTTCAAATAAAGTAATTCAAGTGATTCTTAATTTTATAAAAAAAGATTCAAATATTTACAACCTTTCAGTTACAAGATCTTAAAATTAGGGGGTTAAGAGGATAAAAATTAGGTTAAAAGTGAACTTATTTGTAGTAATAGTTCAGCCCAAATATTCAGGCTGTATCTTTTAAAATACTTCGAATTTAAATACGTACTTTATATATATTTAAAGTTGAGACAAAATTGTAAAAGTTTTATATCCAAGTGATGGATAAATTGCAACAAATTTAGAACCAAAAAAGGTAGTGAAAAATTAGATGCACGATTGGAGCAAATTTTCAAGTATTATATGCATAATTTATCAAATTCATCAATTATTTTGTTAACAATTTAGCGATCAATTTGCCTATAAATACAAGCCCTTTCTTTGATTAAAAAACAAATTTGCGTAATTTAGAGAATTTCGAAGGACGTTTTTAAAGAGCGAAAAGAAAGAAGAAGAGAGAAATATTTCATTGTTTTAATTTTAAAATCTCTTTCATTTTGTAATCTTCTTTTCTAATATCTTAATTTATACTTGGAGATTACCACTTAATATGTATGTATTTTATTCTTTTGAATGCTATTTTATATTAATAATATATCTCTTTTAATTATTATTTATGAAAGATCAAATCTCCTACTTCTTTTTGCTTTATATTTATTGTAATTTATTTTTTTATAATTTATTTTTTATTTTTTACTTTCTAATAATTTGCTTATAATTTATTTTTTATTTATTTTAATGAATTTTAGTAATTATTATTTAATGGAAGGCTAGACCTTTTACTATTTATTTCATTTAATATGTGCTCATGTAATTGCTATATTTATAATTTTATTTTTCTAAAAAGAAGTTCATATCATTTTCTTGTTTATATTTATTAAATAAAAATATTAAGTAAGATGGCAGAATATTTTTAGTATTTTCTCTTTTCTTAATTAAAATTTTCAATCAATAAAAACTAAGATGGTGAGATATTTTTAATATTTTTACTTCTCTTAGTTCAATATTTTTTAAAAAATTAAAATGATAAAATATTTGTAATATTCCCTCTTGCTCTTAGTAAAATGGTAAAAGAAAATAAGAATAAAGTAAAATTAAATAAATTAAAATTTAAGATAATAATATTTGTGATAATTGTTTTTACGAAAATTGTAAAGTGTTTAATACTTTTTTCATGCTTAATTAATCTCTTGAACTTAAAATTATTTTTCTTAAATAATTTATTGTACCATTATTTGAATAAATAACGACTTCATTTTTTACGTTCAATTTTTAAAAGACATCAACAATAAAAATCAAGGTTTAATTCTTAAATATGCTAGGGTTTAGACAACACAGTTAGATTAGTAAAGAGCCAACCACACTAATGAGCCAAAAATCTAGAGATAAAGAGCTCAAAAATAAAAAATATCTTCTAATGTCCCATTAAATCAATGAGTGTTAACACCGGTTCTACTTTTCCCTGTAGCCTATAAACACAGTATGCAATCGACGAATTGTGCATCAAACAACACATTTATCAAATGAACTCAGAAGTCTATATTAACAAATTTAGTGTAGCACTTTGGAAAATCTGAGTGTCTAATATTGTGTTCAAATCTTGGTTGCAGAATTATATGTTGAATTCTTTTGCTCATATTTGAAAGCTAAATATAAGAAACTCGTCTCTATACAGCAATTTTTTTCAATAAAAAATAATTTGTATCCACTCCCTAAAATTAATTGATAATTTCTCCTACCAATACGAGAAGTGATGATTTTTTATTTTATTTTTTTGTTTTTTTATGTTGGTCTAAAATTACAGTTTGTCCTTCGAATTATTTTTAAAATTGTGTGTAGCTTTATATTCTATTTCTCAAATTTGTTGTCCTTGTCAAAGTTAATCCGAGTACCTATTGCACAGATTATATTAAATTTGTAGACTATCATACTTACCAAATTACTACAGAGGATTTGCTATTGTAGATGATGAGTTTTATTTTTATAAAAGTATATGGGCAAGCTGTATTCTAGTTTTGTTGTAAAATCTAAACCATTTTAATTAAACCGATATTATAATGATTTTATTTTACATTGAAATTGAAACTAAGAAAAAGAATCTTAATGTCAAAGGTTAAATTATTTTATTTGGAGTGATACTGACTCAAAAGAGAACTAGGAAAAGCTCATATTGACATCAATCATAATAATATAATGGAAATGTGAATCACATAATTCTTTTAAGTTTGAATTTGAAAAAAAGGGAGAATGAATAGCCTATAATTTTAAAAAATTATAGATTTTTTTATGACAAAATTTTCTTAAAATTTAAACTCATAGTAAATACTTTTTCAGTATTATTATTTTAATTAATTTATCTTCTTTTATAATATAATCATAATTGTACCCTTAAGTTTTATAAAAATATGCTTAAAATTATAAAGATATAATAATAATTAAACTATAAAAAGAGATCAATTAACTAATAGAATGGCATTGTAAAATGTATGTATCATTACTTTCAAACTTTAAAAAGATATTTATCAAAAATTTCAAAAAAATATTGGTAATAAAAAAATAGAAAGACATTTATAATTTTTTAAATTACTCTCTTTAAAAAAAAAAAAAAAAAATTACAAACCTTGGGATGGAAGAATTGATACATGAAAGATGAAGTTCTCTTAATTTATAATTTTTATTTAATTTTAATTAATTATATTGAAAAATAAAGTAATTAGTGGGATTATATTATATTAAATTAATTAATTAACTTTTAATAACTTTATTTTAAAGACATCCAAATTAAAAAACGGTAGACTTTTCAGGGTTTAAAAAAAATAACTGAAGGTAAATTTGGGATTCTACGGAAACCCAAATTAAAATAATGGAGACTTTTTCAGGTTTCAAAAAACGAACTTGACGGAAAATTTGAGAGCAGTGAGGAGGACAAGTTTGGTTTTAAGCGTTAATAACATTGAGGTGGTGTGAATGATATTTGCCAGAAGGTTATAAATGACGGACAAGGCTTTCGTTTTGAAGAAGGTGAGACGAGCAGGGTCTGGATTTGGTACGTTGTTCCTTTTATTATTATTTTTTTTTTATCTCACATTAACTTTCACTAAATTTTTTTAAATTTTTATAAAAATATCTTCTTTTTTTTGTTCTAGTAAGTCTTAAATTTTATAGCTAAAATTTTTATCTCGTGACAATTTACAATATAAGTGATGAGATAGTGTTGTAAATAGGTTTTGAAGATGTAGAAGTTTATTATTCACTCGAATAACCCCATAACCTTAAATTTGATTGTAAATTTTGCATCATAAATAATGCGAAAATATCATAAATGGTTTCAAAGTTCGTGAACTGTAATATGATTAAGAAAATGTAATAGCATATATTGTTGATTGATCGGTTTTTGGGTTTTTATTGTCCTATAAAGCAGCAGAGGTAGCACAATGGCGGAATCAAAGTACTTTCCTTCGAAATTGGATTTTGAGATTGAGAATGGGATAAATCATCCGTATTCTCCAAGAGATTTGATCCTACCAGATTTCACTCCCAACTTACGCTCTATATCAGAAGTTCATGCTTGGAATGGAATTGCTACGTTTTTGGTCATGTTTCTCATCTGGATCATCTCTGGTTTTGTCTCTACTCTTCCAATTTTCAATACTCCTATTCTCAGATATCTAATATCAGTTCTCTTTGTTGTTGTTGTCGTTGTTTGTTGCCACGTGGGTTTAGCACATCCTAAGAAATAAATAGATAGCCTTCATTTATTTATTTTTTTCTTGTAACAGGGATGTCCCCGCGCAGATTATCAAAAACTGACAGATGGCTCATGATTTGGTGGGCTGTCAGCGGCCTTATTCACATCATATATGAGGGTTATTGGGTTTTCTCTCCAGAATTTTATAAGGATCAGTCAGCTAATTATTTTGCCGAAGTTTGTGAGTTCCCAGTCTTCGATAGTGAACTGACTTTAAAATTGAAAGTTCTTTAGGTATATTTATAAATACTAATGAAGAAAAGCTGTAGGGAAAGAATATAGCAAAGGTGATTCAAGATATGCGTCCAGACATACAGCAGTTGTTGGTATTGAAGCACTTGCTGTAATTGTAGTTGGCCCTGCTAGTCTTTTTGCTGTGTAAATCTTCACTTCAATCCATGCTACTATTTCTAATTCGTAAAATCATATTCTATTTGCTTGTCTGAAATCAAACGTCATTCCCATGGCAGGTATGCTATAGCTAAAGGAAAGTCATATAGCTACCTTCTTCAGTTTGCAGTCTCCCTTATGCAGTTCTACGGATCTTCTCTATATTTCATTACTGCTTTCTTGGAAGGAAATAAATTCGCTTGCAATCAATACTTCTACTATTCCTACTTCATTACGCAAGGTGGAATCTGGCTTGTATTTCCTGCACTGATAATGTTCCGATATTGTAAAAAAATTTGTGCCGCATGCCATATCCAAGAACAGAAGAAGACCAAAGTTGGCTGAGAGGTGAACTTGAGTCCAACAAATAAGTTGGTCCAGATAAATATTGAAACTCAGTCAAAATAATAATAATTGATGTAGATTTTAGGTAGATCATTTGAACATTTGGGATCTGCATCTGTTTTGTAGTTCAAAAAATTTCATTGTGTTGTGGGAGTTAATGATCTTTATGTAACTTTCTTATGTCCTTCCTCGGGTTGACCTCACACAATTTGACAATCAAATAGAGATCTGTTTATCTGCTTCTCTTGTGCATTAATTGATTAATTGGACCAACCGTCCTCCCATTAATAACTTAGAGACCCATTTAAGTTTATAATTTCCCATCCCATGGTCCGATAAATTATCCGAATTTTATCTTATTAGACCCTCAAGGTCAAAAGAATATGCAAAAAATATAGTACTATATTTAGATCTTCTTAGTCTTCTAGCAGCATAAGACTTCAAAACATAACTGCTCATTTGGTCTCTGAATGATAATAATAATAATCCATTCTATCTGAAATTCAAACTCTGTGTCTGGTTCGGCTGTGCTTTAGCTGAAGGAAAGTCCTACAACTCAATCCTTCCGTTTGGAGTTTCAATTGCCGAGCTGTCCGTATTTCTTAACAGCTTTCTCGGAAGATCGATATTTTTACTGGGCATACTACATTGGACAAAGTCACAAAGTAGCATTTGGGTTAATGGAAAAAAATCAAGAAAAGAAGAATGAAATGAGGACAAGGGAGAACAATTTCATCATCTTCTGATTCTGATTTTGGCATGGATGTGATCAATTGGATTTTCAAATAATCAACTTTTTTTCTATCAGCATATTTAGTGGACAAGGCAAGATGCCCCAGAAATACTCAGTTACTAACAAATTGTCTTAGATTTATTAATAAATTATTTTAGACCGTGTTTGATATTAACAAAGTCAGAATATTCGAAATTTTCTCAACAAATCATTTAATCATTAAATTCCTTCTTTTGAAAAAAAAAAATAAGTTCATCAACCTTTAAAAGAATAGAACACAGAATCAATGTTGGACCATCCATTGTCCTAGAACTAGTTGATTAAATTGCAAGTTTTTATTCTTATAACAACACAATGCCAGTAAATAAATTTAGTTGACAAAGATTTTATGAGAAGCTTGAAATTTATATATTAAATATAAATAATGATGATCTTTTATTCACAATTTGAAAAAAAAAAAAAAAAAAGAGTTAATTTTAATTAATGAAGAGAATGGATAGCTATTACAAACCAAATTACAATAATTATTTTGAACATAACTTCTCTCTTAATTTCCTTTGAATGACAATCAATGAAAAAAACCATAAAAGTATGAATTCGAGTTAAAGATAGATTAAATGTGAATTCTATTGTAAATAGTAGCTTAGTATGTAAATAAAAAAAGTATATAAATTTCATTGTAATTAACTAATGAGGACTTAAATAATATTTGTCAAAACACTTCAATTCTTCTAATCGAAAATCGATTCTATTCATTTTGCAATTCATCCATTTCATTGCAGTTCATTCAATACAAAGAGAGTATACAGAGTAGTTTCAATTTCTCATATGACCAATCACAAAATTTATAAAGGTTACAATATATTAATAGATAATTGATAAATGATGAAAAAAGGAGAAGCTTCCAACACAATTTACCTAACCCACCATTAATACTACCAGTGAAAAGCTTACAACACTCCCCTTTAAATTTCATCACTTTTAATATGTACCAAATTCTGTCTCATTAAAAACTTTACTAGTAAAATTTAATGGGACAATACCTAGTCAAAGGAAAAAATAGTGCAATACACATTTTAGCTGTACTTGATATAATTCTCCTTTTCATCAATCTTTTAATTTATAAACATGACGCATTTTAATATTATATATCAACTTTTTAAAAGTTGATATGAGTTGAATTTTAATAAAAAGATTAGCAATATTTTCAAAATAGTAAATTTATTTTATATCAATCTGGTGGCTCTGTTGAAACTCGTGAGTATAGAAAAAATTTAAGTGAAATATACTTGGTTCTTTCTCCTTTTTATGTAATCTCCTCTAACTTAAGCAATGCAAGCAGCGTTATCTTCATAAATTATGATTATATTATCTGAAATAGAAGATAAGTTGCATGTCCACTGAATATGTTGAATAACAAAATAAAGTCGAACACACTTATTACTTGCTTCATGTAGAGCAAGAATCTCAATATACTTAGAAGAGGTAGGAATAAATGTTTACTTCATAGACTGCCATGAGATTACTATATTGTTATAAGTAAATTCTATTTGTGATTTGGTTTCATGGATATTAGGAAGTTAATTAGCATTTATATTACTAATTAAGTGAGTATTTTATGTTGGTTCATTAGAATAATATAATTTCAAACTTGTCATTTCACGAAAATAACATAAAATATGCTTGATACTAGTCCAATATCATTAAGTAGGTGCATATCTAAATTTGGCCAGTAAATTTTTAGTAAATACTATATCTAATTTTATATATTGTGCCAAATATAATAAGGTGCCAATTACATTTACGTATAGTATTTCTAGATCAAGTATCTCTTTACAATCTTTTTTAGGATGAAATAAATCCCTTTTATGATCAAGAGAATGAATAATCATTGAAGTACTCAATAGATGAGATTTATCCATATTAAAGTATTTTAAAATCTTTTTGATATATACAGGCTAGTGGATAAATATTTCGATAAATTTATACTCGATCTACAGGATAAGATTATATTTAGTTTTTCCAATATCTTTCATTCTAAATACCATTTTCAAATATTCAATAGCTTTTAGAACTTCTTCAAGAGTTCTAATTATATTCATGTCATTGACATATACTGCTACAATGGCAAATTCAAATTTTAATTTTTTTATAAATACGCATGGACATATAAAATTATTAATATATCCTTTTTTATTAAATATTTACTCAAACAATTGTACCACATGCATCCAAACTATTTTAATCAATACAAGAATTGTTGTAGTTTAATTGAGCATAGATTATGAGATTTTAATTTATATATTTTAGGCATATTAAATCCTTCGAAGATTTTTATATAAATATCTGTATCAAATGACCCTTATAAGTAGATAGTCACTACATTCATAAGACACATATCAAGTCTTTTAGAGATTGTCAAATTAATTAAAAATTAAAATGTAATAATATTCATTACAGAAGAATATATTTCATTAAAATTAATACCAGGCTCCGAGAGAAACCTTCAGCAACGAGTTATACTTTATTTCTTATGACTACATTATTTTTATTATATTTTCATACAAATACCTATTTATATTTAACGAATATAACATCTTTTGGTATCTAGACTATAAGTTTAAATACTTTTTGTTTGACAGAGAAGCTAGTTCTGTTTGAATTACTTTCTTTCATTAAGGCCAATCATGCAATTGTCTATATTTATCAACAGTTTATGGCTCATAATCATCTTTCACAATCTCAATAGCCATTGAGTAAGAGAATATATTATCAATGATTATTTTATTATGACCCCATATCATACGTGTATAAGCATAATTTATAGATTTTTTTATTTTTTAATTTTTGTATCTTTTCAAAGGTTTATGTTATTTCAGGGACACTTGTTTCTTTAGGAACATTTAATTATTTAGGGATAGTTAGCTTTTTTAGAGCTATCGAATAATACTAATATCTTTAATTACTTAATTTTTTAATTTTCTTTTTTAATAAAACTATATCTTTTGAATCAAGCAATGTAGCATACTTCTGGTGTATAATAAATGATTTTTGCTGCTATTCTCTTAAGTTATTCTTCAAAAACAATCATCTAAGCTGGTACGTTAGCAGCGAGTATATGTAATTTGATCACTCTTGATATATTACTAAATGCATCTAGTATTAATTTACAATTTGCTAAAGCTATACAATCCTTTGCACTTTATTTTCATCTTAACTAGTACAAAGATCAAAATAAGATAAAGTAACTGTGTTTCAAAAAAGTTCACATCTAACTTAAAGAGGGACCTTTTTTCTTCTAACAGTGAAAAAACTATCTCATAAAATTATAATTTGTAAATGGTACGATAAATAAGTCACCTATTAAAGGCTCAAAATATCTTTGGTAATAGATGATGAGTTAAAACTAACATAAATTTTTAATTGGTATTGAGATCCCATTTTAGTATATTAGGAAAGTGCTATAAGAAC
This sequence comes from Trichilia hirta, assembly GCA_035221805.1. Classification (NCBI taxonomy): domain Eukaryota; kingdom Viridiplantae; phylum Streptophyta; class Magnoliopsida; order Sapindales; family Meliaceae; genus Trichilia; species Trichilia hirta. The sequence continues at coordinate 1,610,379 of JAWDEX010000015.1, read as the reverse complement.
GTAAATAGCACAACCAAAAATACGTAGATGAGATATGTTCAGTTAATGATTAATTACAAGTTATAACGAAGAATATTAATGATAAGCATTAGGTCTACGACGAATTAATGTGCATCATGTAAACAGTGTGTTTTCATATAGAAATTAGTAATTAGGTACGTAATAAAAGAGTTCGAGTAATTACCTGAATTTGCGTAATGAAAGATTCAATTAATCCATTTTATGTATGAACAAGTGAGAAAGGATGTTCTATATTAATACCCACTGATATACAATAGTCATCAAATGTCTTGGAGGTAAACTTATCATTATTAGTCAGGCGGATAGTCTTGATTTGATGATCAAAAAATTATACCCTTAACTTTATAATATGTGCAAATAATTTAACAAATGCAATATTATGCATGGATAATAAATAAACATGTGATCATCAATTAAGATTATAAAATAACGAAATATCCCATTAGATGGATGTATTAGTCCATAAATATCCCCTCAAATTCTTTGTAAAAAAAAAATTACAGATTTAAAATCAATTTTAGAATGGGATGGTTTGATCATTAATTTTTTATATAAGCAAGTATTACAAATATTCTCATTGGACAAAAATTTTTTCTAATTCTTTAATGGATATTCATAAGAATTTTCAATAATTCTAAGCATCATCATTGATCTTACATGACCTAATCATTTGTGCTATAACATAAATAATTTTAGATCATTGAATTTTAGTTCATTATTGAATAATTTTTAATTAAAATTATAATTATATAATACAACCCGAATACAAAATATGAAAACTTTTTCAATATGTATTTTTTGCTTGAGATATTAAAGGTAATATAAAGATATTCTATATTATTCCCATTTAAAGTTTCAAGGTGATATCCGTTTCGACAGATATCTTTTAAATAAAGTGGTTTTTTTTCAAATTTGTGTGAATATAAGGCATTTTAAATGCATAATCTAGTTTCATTTGCTAACAAAAATATAGCTTTTTTAAAGTCTTCAATCAAATCTACAGGACCTACTATAATATTTATCTTTAATTTAATATTTATTAATTTTCAAAAATATTTTCTATCTCGTAAAATAGTATGTGAAGATATACTGTCTGTTAGGCATATATCTCTGTCTTTTTTTTTTTTTTCATATTTCTTTTGAAGAGAGAAAATCTATTAAAACTTATTTTCTTTCTTTAAATATAAAAATTCATATTAGATAAAAAGACACATATCATATGATCATAAAAATACCAAACTTGTGATCACAAAAAAGATAAAATTAATAATTCGCAATCGTATGATAAATAAATCACATGTTAAAGGCTCAATATATTATTGATAATAGATAATGAGTTAAAACTAATATAAATTTTAATCAATATTGAAGTCCCATTTTAGTACGTTGTAAAAATGCTATAAGAACATAAATAGCACAACCAAAAATACATAGATGAGATATATTTGGTTGATGATCAGTTACAAGTTATAACAAAGAGTATTAATGATAAATAGTGGGTCTATGATGAATTAATGTGCAGCATGTAAACAGTGTGTTTTCATATAGAAATTAGTAATTGGATATGTAATAAAAAAGTTCAAACAATTACCTAAATTCGTAGAATAAAAGATTCAATTAATCCATTTTATATATGAACAAGTAAGATAGGATATTCTACATTAATATCCACTGATGTACAATAGTCATCAAATGTCTTGAAGGTAAACTTACAAGTATTATTCAAGCGGATAGTCTTGATTCGATGATCAAAAAATTGTAGTCTTAACTTCATAATATGTGCAAATAATTTAACGAATGTAATATTATGCATGGATAATAAATAAACATGTTACCATTAATTAGATACATCAATTAAGATTATAAAATAATAAAATAGCCCGCTAGATGGATGTATTAGTCCATAAATATCTCCTCGAATTCTTTATAAAAGAAAATAGAGATTTAAAATCAATTTTAAAATAGGATGGTTTGATCATTAATTTTTTATGTAAGTGTTACAAATATTCTCATTAGATAAAAAAATTTTCTAGTTCTTTAATGAATGTTCATAAGAATTTTCAATAATTTTGATTACCATCATAGATCCTACATGACCTAATCGGTCGTGCTATAACATAAATAATTTTAGTTCATTATTATATAATTTTTAATTAAAATTATAATTGTATAATATAACCCGAATGTAAAATGTGAAGACTTTTTAATATGTATTTCTTACTTGAGATATTAAATATAATGCAAAAATATTCTATATTATTTTCATTTAAAGTTTTAAGGTGATATCTATTTCGAAGATACCTTTAAAAAGAAGTAGATATTTTTTTAAATCTGTGTGAATATAAGGCATTTTAAATACATAATCTAGTTTCATTTGCTAACAAGAATATAGCTCTTCTAAAGTCTTCAATTAAATCTACAGGATCTAATATAATATTTACCTTTAATTTAACATTTATCAATTTTAAAAAATATTTTCTATCTTCTAAGATAGTATATAAAGATATATTGTCTATTAAACATATATCCCCACTTTTCTTTTTTAAGAGAGATAATCTTTTAAAACTTATTTTCTTTCATTAATATAAAAAGTTAATATTAAATAAAAAATACACATCATATGACCGCAAAAATACCAAACTAGAAAATAAAAAATACACCTGCAATAACAATAACAAATATTCAATATTCTTGTCTTTATCTGCAAAAAAGTTGAAGACGTTCAGATGAGTAAAATCTATAAGATCTGAATTATTAATAAATTAGTCTCTATTTTCTTTCTTTTACTCTTTTTAGCTGCCCTGCATGTTCGTGGTCAATGCACTCTTTCTCCTTATCTTTTACATAGATTATCAAAAAATATTCTAAACTTATCATTAGGATCTAATCTTTCATAAACATTTCATTTATAATGGCTATATTTATTTTTATTATTTTTTCATCCTAAAGATTTATGACCACTACGAGATCGATAACTATGCCCTTTCTTGTAACTTCTATTATACTTATAATTGATAGTAGTGCTCGCATTAACTTTTGGAAATGGCATAGTTTAGTTGAACATTTTTAAAATTTTTTAATAAAAATTTATTATTTTATTCAGCCAATAAAAGGCAAGAAATGAGTTGAGAATACTTTTAAAACTTACATTTTCGATATTGTTGTTGCAAAACAATATTACTTGCATGAAAAATAAAAAATAAAATGTCTTTCCTAGCATACTTTGTTCAGATAATTTCTCGTCACACAATTTTAACTGTGAAACAATATAGAAGAGGGAAGAATTATATTCAGCAATAATTTTGTAATTTTACAATCTTATATTCATCTACTTATCTTTCACTTTAAGTAAGAAAATATTTTTTTGGTAATCAAATTTCTCTTTTAATTTTTCACATAAGTCTAATTAATCCTTAATAGTGAGATATTAAGCTTTCAAGCTTTCTTATAAATGATGTTGTAGGAAAATTATAAACCTTCAATTGATTTTTTAGGGATGATCGATTTTATTTTTTAATGATATTTTTAAATTCAAGGGCTTATAAATATATTTTTACACTCAAAACCTAAGAAAGATGGTTACTTTCAATAACATCAAAAATGAAAATTTTTAAATTTTTAAAATTTATTGTTTCAATTTAACTATTTAGAAATAAAAAAATTATTATAAAAATTATATTAAAAAATATCATATATATATTTTATAAATCTAAAACTTCAAATTAGTTAGAACTTTTAGTTCTAAAAACTTTGACTCTATATAAAATTTATTGTTATTTAGGCTTCATGCTTGATTAGAATAAAATTTTATTGATTTTAGTATTTTAGATTCTTAATTATCTTTCTTTTATGAATATACATATTATTCTTATTTTCTGATGTGAAATATCTATTTTAATGAAAACCACAAAGTATACTCATAAGAATAGTTATATAATAATAAATACAGTATAATGTAAAAGTATTAAGAATGTAAATAAAATATTTCACATACCTGAATCATACAGATAATATATTATAAATATTAACTCAATATGTAAATAAAAGAAAGTTTATAGATCTAATTATAATTAACCAATCGAGAACCTAAATTATATTTATCAAGACACTTTAATTCTTAGAATCAAAAATTGATTCTATTCATTTCATTTCAATTGATTCAATACAATGGGGGCATATATAACAGTTTCAATCTCTCATATGACCAATCACAAAACAGATAAGTGTTACAGTATATTAATGAATAATTGATAAATGATGAAAATTTATGGATTAGAGGTGAAAGCCACTAATAAAAAGCTTCTAACATAATTTACCTAACCCACCAATAATACTACTAACGAAAAGTTTACAATAAATTTCACTTTTTAATTGTCACCTTGATCTCATGAAAGACTAGAAAACATTACGTGGTTTGCTCACCTAAAACCCCCTCCATTTTATAATATGTTATAAATAAAACTAACTTTATTTTATTGACAAGTCATGATACAATCCAATGACAATACCTAAAATATTTATCATGCCTTGTAGAATTCTCCTCCCAAAAGATTGATCTCTTCTTTTAACGTTAATTACTAGGTTACATCTAACAATTACAGTGCAATGATTTTGTATACACACTAAATAAAAATAAATTAATTTACTTATTAATATTCAAGGTCCTTCATTAAAATTATGTGACATCAATTTAGTCAATTGAACTTTATATATTTATAAACTAATTTATATATTGACAAATTAAGCATTTTATAAATTAAATTAAATATTTTTTAATAATAAATTACATCTTTAATATTTTTATTTTTTATTTTAAAATATTATAAGTACTGAAAAGTTATTTTAATTTAGGAAAGTATTTAGGTGCTTAAAAAATGGTATAATTTTTTAAAAATTAATACGTGTATTAACTTAATTAACATTTATTTATTTTCTATTATGTTATTAATGATAAAATTTTGGTTATTAAAAATTAAGTAGGTGGGCTATAATTATAAAAAAATAAAGAAAAAATATCATAACATTAAAAAATTAAGGAAAAAGTAATGTTTATGTTATTTTTATAATTATTATAAAAATTTATTAATAGGTATTTAAATTTAACGAAATATTAAAAAAATATCGCATATAAAAAATCATTGATAATTTGATTTTTGTAATTAATTTATAAAATATTATAATTTTTAGCTTTTATGAGAAATTTGTTAATTACATGGGGGTGACATTACAAAAGAAATGGGATGGGAACGTCACCACCCCTCTTGCATTCAAAATTGCCCCAGCTACACCTCCTAAGAAAAATTAATGTATAAAAAGTGAGTTTCTATATTTCAAAGCAAAGAAAATGTAAAACATTAGTTACCCTCAATTGCATTGAATTTTTTCTATTAAAGTTGGGTTACGTTTGTCTTTCAATCAATTATAAAAATATCAAAAATATGCAAATTATATCAATTTAATGAAGAATTTGTAATGCCCTCAAAACTCTATCAAGAATACTGCATATTTGGTACAACATTTTATTAAATAAAAGTCGTAATCAATTTATGGTAAGAAAAGTGCTTGAAGTAAATCATTAGCTTTCAAAGAAAAAAAAAAGAACATTGAGTTGATACATTTTAACTTAGAATTTAAATACAATTATTTGAAATTTTACTTTCAAGCCTAAACTTTTAAATATAATTATTTGAATTTTTATATTTAAATTTATACTTTTAAGTTAAATAGGAATTTAATATAATATTATAATAAGATTGACCGAATTTGTATAATGATGAATGACTCATTATGTCAATTAAAAATTTAAAAAATAAATATACTTTATTATAAGGTAATATCACCAAATACTTTTTAATAATTTTATTTTTAAAATTAAGCAAAATCAATTATGATAAATATACCCGTAAAATATTAAGTTTATGTTATATTTTAAAAACTATATAAAACAATATTTGTAAGACTACTTTTGAAAGAAACTGACTTGCATTTTTATTAATATTTAACATTTAATCTTTCGATTTTTCAATATTTATGAAATTAAATAAACACAAGGCTGTTTGCTAAATACTACAAGGATTGAATGAACTCTGAATCAACTACTAGTAAAAAGGTGATTCCTATGTTGCCGATTACAGAACCACGCATGACTTCGTTGCATGAGATCAGTCAATCAATCCCTGATTATGTAAAATTTGGTCCTGTATTGCCTAAGAGTGCTGGATTTTTGTCAGTTCTTAAATCAAAAATAATGGAATATGACCTTACAGGTTAGTTTCAAATCTCAAGTAATTGTATGAAAATTTGCTTGCCGTGTTGTGATCTAAAACTTTGATTCAATTTAATTACATATTTCTAGAAGAACAAAGCAAAACCCAAAAACACGCAAAACCCAGAATCACAGCAACACAACAAAGCAAAACCCAGAAACATAACAAATCAAGAAAACAAGATGAAACCATTAAGTTCACCATTTAACAATCACAAATACACAATGATAGAAGTCAGAAAACAAATATGGGTCAAACCTCAAATGGGTAGAGGAAATTCCACGGGGAGTTCGATTTGCTTTCTAGTTGAGAGAGAGAACCACAGCGAGTATTTTTTTCTGCCAAGAATAAAAAAGAACGACGGTGACGGATTGCAAAGAGAAAGGGTATTTAGGTAAATTATGGTTCTGCAAATTTTAGCAATTGAAATTAGGGTTCTTCAAAGTTATATGGGGGAAAATGAAATTGGCAAGTACAGACAGGAAATTATGGCATCTATAATAATAATTAAAATGACGTTGTTTTTACTAGAGTCAAAATGATGTCATTTTGACATTGATTAAAGCATTAATTAGGTGCCAATATTTTTAGGACATTTGGTGCCATAGCTTTTGCTATGACACTGGGATCGTTAAATGATGTTGCAAAATGCATATTCATAAACGACATAATTCCATCGTTGCTAATACATAGCTAACTCAATTTTATTGATGACAACAACAACGTGTCGTCCCCAAAAGTAAACTTATGACGACAGAATCAAGTCATCGCTAAACTTATTATTTTTGTAGAATGAGATTTTATGGCTTTTTAATGTATATACTATAACGATTTGGTTTTAAAATGCTGAGAGTAGAATTGGGGTGAAAAAGTTGAAGTAAAAAATATTTCTTAATAAGCTATTAAGATAGTTAAAAGTAGAAATAAATTATCTTATACCGAAATAAAAGACAAAATTATTAAATTATATATATAAATATTAATCTCAAATTATCAATAACGATTTTTAGAAAGAATGTTAGATTTATTATCAAAAATAAAATTATAAGTCTTTAAAAATTAAATTAAAATGAACAATATCAAAATTATAAAAATAAAATATAACAAAAAGAGACATGTTTAATATTCAAACAGTAGATCCAACCACTAAGACCTTCATAATTGTATAAATATTGTTTGACCTGAAAGAGAAAATAAAATAGGGGAAAAAGTAAACTTATAATTCAGTGAGTGAACTTAAGTTTAAGAAAATATATTCTTTTAAAATATAATAACACAAATATCATAATTATTATGCAACTCAATTATCATAATTTTTTAAGAAAATATATTTTTTAATGCACATGTGTGTGTATACACACAGCAAACCAAACTACACAACACAATATTCTAGAAAAATCACCCAACGATATCGTCCAAAAGATACATGAAAAATTCTTAATATATTTAACAATCTCGTATTATCGCTCGAATATCATATCAAAATTCTCAATATATTCACCAATCTCATATCACTACTTGAATATCATATCAAAATACCAATGTGTAACCTCTAAAAAACAAAACGTCTTAATATATAGCCCGAAGTTAATCTGGTGTCCACACAGATCTCAATTATATCACTGGATAGAACCGGTATGTTTATGGTATTTCATTATACCATAACCACTTTTATACACATATCAAATATTACGTAATAAATATCACTTCACAGACCCACTCAGTACTCCGTGTATGTAATAAACTACGTATGTGGTTTCTCCTCGGTTTTCTTCTTCTTTTCTTCTCTTTTCTTTTCCTCTTCTCTCTTCTTTTCCTTTTTCGTCCCTCGGTTTCTATTAAAAATTAAACAATTTCTCAATCATCTTTATATGTAGATGGCCATCGATTAAGACAAGCAACTGCATCATGCTTTCAAGGATAAGATTTTGCCAAGTGTAAAAGTTAATTTAAAATATAAAAAAATAAAATTCGAAGTGTTACACCAACTCCCACTCAAAACAGACAAGATCTCACACTCATGAAATTTAATATACCGGTATTCAAATGAGGAAGCAGATTAATTGTTTTCATACGATACTGCTGCATGATGCTATAAAAGAAGAAAACGTCAGTGATTTTTCTCTCAACGAGGAGTCCTCAGGGAACATTGGATTTGGAAGAGAGAGCATGTGAAATTGGTAGGTCGTACGTAACTGCCCAAGTTGTGAATTCTTAATTAATTTCAAATAACAAATCTAATAATACTGTAAATAGTTACTTTTCATGAAACCAAATTGTAATATATATAAGGATATCTTTTCCACTGCTTAAGTATGAATTTGAAAAAAAAAAATAAACTTAATAAGTGGCATGTGAATAAGGGGATAAGTTAAAAACTTCTAGTAACAATCAGAAATTTGAAATTATTATCCCGTTTGTTTTGCATGATTTGCTTGTGTTTTGTGCATACATAATTAAATCTATTAAATATCAAATAGTAATTATTTTATTTCACAATAGTCAGAAATTAAAAGTGGCAAAAATTCGTCAATTTAGCATAAACTAGTGTGTAATTATTTATAATCTTTATTATTCAAAATGGAGAACAATGCAAAACCAGATCAATTCATTACTATGATTAGACTGATCATGTGCATTAGTGACATCAATGAAGACATGCATCGTCAATGTATGCATGACAGAGAGATGATAAGGAGTAACAAGACTTGTGTCATGGAAATTAGAAGCACTTTTAGTTAAAACGGCATTCAAGACTGCAGGAATAGAAATTAGCTAGCTAGCTGTAAGAAATAAACAAAGCCATTCCGTTTCCCCTCTGTATGTCACAAGAAACCGAAATATCTGTTTTGCTGGTGGTTGAAAGAACATAGATGTTTTCCCCATTCTCTTTCGATCCTTATCCAATTTGTTTGTTAGGCAAAATACTTAGGATCAAATATTATATATTTGTTTTGTTTGTCTTTTATCATTTTCTCTTCTTCCTTCCTTTGTAATTTTTTGACTAAATGGAAGACTCCCATTAGAGAACATGAGACTCAGAAATTATATATGAAAAAGAATAAAAAAGAACATGTGGCTATAGCTCAGAACTTTGACATCCTAAATTCCCTAGTTGTTTTTCCATCTTTTTCAATGGAAATAAAATTATTATAATTTTAATAGGAACTGACTGGGAATAGGTACATGAATAAACAAATCAAGGGAAGAGACAAATAATTGTGCATGATACCGAGTTCTATGACAGTTTCAAGGCAGACAGGGTTGGAGGGAGCAAATTTTGCAATAAAGAAATGGATTATAAAATGCTTAAAATATTAAGATCCTTCCAAATGAGATAAAGAGCAAATAATAATAAAAAAAAGAGGGCATGTTCCTTTGGGTCAGGAAGATCACAGGCAGGATCTCCAGGGCTTCAAAAAAGAGTCATGGAAATGCATATGAAATATCCCAACACGAGTTTGTCATTTCCTTCATCATCTCTGAGGTTTGATCTGACTGCCCATCACCCATTAAAATTCCCATCATCCTGTCTCATTTTCATGTGCAAATTAGGTTTAAATTCTGAGTTATTATAAGAAATTAGAACTTTCAGCATAGTGATAGAACCTTGTCTGGACACCCAAAGACATTGAAAGTCTTGTCTTCGTTCCTAGCCAAACGTTTATTCATGATTTGGCTCTACTACTTTTACAGAAATCTTTTCATAATAGATTTGGTGAAATCCCACCTAATCGAAATGATAAGATCTTCAGTTGGATTATATATATTCTAGTGAGTAGCGAGTAAACAAGTGTTTTGATGATGGAACCGCAATTGTCCTCTTTTTTGTGAATAATTGGAGTCATGGTTTAAATAATTGTAAAGAGAATCTCAGTACTGTGACACTTAAAAGAATTCTTTATTTTCTTTATTTGCATATGACTAAATGGTGACATTGAATTGGGCCTTTGTTACTTATTTATTGCTTTCTTCTTGTCTTCAAGGGTCAGAGGTTTGATTTCTTGAATAATTGTTCATTGAAGTGGGTAATTTATTAGTGATTACTTCAAATGATAGGAGTCTTGCACGCCTAATCTCATATGCAAATAATTATTACAAAAATAACATGGGAATTTAGTCCTTGTCACCACTGAAATTGTGGTGAC
>JAWDEX010000015.1:1569997-1589688 GCA_035221805.1 Trichilia hirta | reverse complement strand
AATGGGACAAAATGGGAGCATTTGTGTTTAAATGTACACTGTGGTGACCGAAAAGCAAGGAACTTGAAGGTTGAATTAAAATTAAAAAAAAAAAAAAATGGGTCTTATTTTTGGGCTAGGACCAAAAACTTACAAATATAAATCAGTAGTTTTAAAGAAAAAGAAAAAGGTCAAGGAAAAAGTCAGCATTGTTTTGCCCAAATTCATTTAAATTTGAATCAATTTTCTGGCCACCCGACTGTTGGAGTAGAAAATCCTGTCAAGAAGTTGAACGTGTTCTCTTTTCCCTTCAACTATTGGTTTCATCCTTACCCATTTCGTTCATGACAGTTAACCAACACTACGATGCACAATAAAGACGTTATCCATTGAATCAAAGAATTGATGCCGATTCAACCCTATTTATTGAAACATTTAAATTTGAAATCCCCGTGTGATTTTTTGTACTAATTAATATCTTAGAGTAAATTTATTCAAGCAATTCACAACTATGTTTACATTTAGATAGATTACATAATCTCTTTAATTAAATTTACATAGATTTAATATATTCCGTATAAAAATGACTTCTTTTATTATTGTTACTCCTAATTAACAGAATCCTCCGTTGCAATACATTAAGATAAACTTCCAAAACTCAACCCACTCCATATTTAACGATAAATTAATTCTCCAAAATTAATGTAAGAGGAATTGATCTATTGAAATTTATCTTCATGATAAGACCCTAAACTAGTTACGACCATCTTTGACGATCCATCAAGATAAAGAAAGCAAGAGGGGCAAGCATAAAATACTCAAACGCTAGTTACTAATCTAAGGAATGGGATGGCACAAACCTCCAAAACAAAATCTGAAAACCGCACATTGACAAAGGCAGATCCATCAGGCAAGCACGTGGATCGTCAAAAGACAGAGATGCCAATTAAACAATGGTTGCAGGATACACAGTTTCATCAATCACAGAAACAGAACAGAGTGTAGAGTTGTATAGCCTATATGGGTATTGGAGAGATTGTGGATGGGTGGGTGGGGTTTTAATGCTTCTTTGTCTCATGCATTGGCTCTTTCTTTTCGCTCCTTTCTGACTTTCTTATCAAATGGCTCAAAACCTTTAATTAGGGTATGCTCCAATACAAATAGGGTAACGATACCAAATTTATGTTATAAATTTTAGACGTTCGACTATTCCTGTTTTTAGTACCATTACTGAGAGGGCTGTTTTGGGCCCCAAATTGGCTGTCCTCGGTCCAAGTTTCTCATGTGCATCTATATCTATATACATCATTGGTTAAGCTGCTCCTGCAGTGCAGGAAATTCGGTGAAGAAGTTGGACCCCGACTCAAGCCTTTTTGTTTACAGCCTGGATTTGGGACCCAGATTGACCTTTTTTTTTTGCTTTTTTTAAAAAAGTAGGAAATCCCAACCACAAATTTGTAGGGCCTGGTGTTATCGACAAGATTGGGGCCGATATGAGAATAATGTAGATTTCAGGGTTAGGGTTGTACACGAAGAGAAATGAAAGTATTATGGGAGGACTTTAAGAATATGAGAAATAATGGAACAAGATGAAAATTCAATAGGTTCAAAAGTGGAAAAAGAAGAAAATTAATGTTTGATGTAACTGTACACTATAAAAAGATGCCTCGGAGAGAGAGCACTGGACGAATTGTAAATAAATTCACCAGCCACTTCAATAGAAAAAATATTGGGAAAGCAGTGATTAACTGGCACTTTGATTAAAATTATGAAAGAATAATTGAATATTATTACTAATTATTTACATAAAAAGCTTAAATTTAATTAAATTCATGGAGCTTTTATCATTAGCCTATAATCGGAAGAATTAAATTTATTTAAAAATTTTTTGAAATTTATATGTATGATATATTTTTTTTAAAATTCATTCAAAAATTACGGGGCCAAAAGACGAAGTTAGTCTTCCACCGAAACCTAATCCCTTGCTCTCTTCAAAGCAGAGATCTTTTTGGTTTAGTTGTTCCAGTGCAAGCACCCAGGTGATGTGACCTGAGAGAAGTGCCCATGGAACCCACCATCAAATCAACCCATTGGCTCTGGAGCTAGAATTGTTTCACACGTGGACGACTCTGATTCATTTCCCCTCTCTGTCTCCCACACAACCCCCGTTATGATCTTTTCCCTCCAAATCTGCTCTCTCTCTCTTTACGTGGCAACAACCTGTAATCACCCACGTCATCATAACCATCCGAAATCCCCTTCAGATCCCTCTCGACACACCAGTTTTCATTCCTATTTACCGTACAATCAAGGTCAATTTGGGAAAATCAATTATCACATTTATTCTCCGAATCCTAATATACATCTACGGATTTGAACAGCCAGATAAACGTACGGTGACTGTCTGTAATTCATGTCGGATACGTGGCGGATCAACAGTGCCACCACCGAGCAAACTTGGCGTCACATAGAAACTAATGTACGAAGAAATCATCACGGACCATAGCCGGTTAGTGGTCAACATACAAGTTAATGTAATTCATTAGGGTAATTTTATCAATGGAAAGATAATTTTGCCTCCACCGCACGACCCAGCGTTTTTCATGCACACATGATTGAACGTATTGTTTGGGGAATTATGGAATTATCATGATAAACAGCTTAAGTGATTCGGCCGAAAAGCCCCTCCAAAGCATGAATATAATATTAGTACTATATAATTGTTAATATCAATAAACAATAACAAAATTTCCTCTTCCATATTGTTATCCAATCCCGACCGTTCATTTTACAATCAACGATAAATAAATACAACAAAAAATTAATAACGCCCATTCGTTTCTCTCTAGCACAAGACATAAAAATAGTAGAGAGAGGATTAGAGGGGGTGGCATCGATCTAATCTAGGGTTGCTGTACATCCGGGACAGAGAAACGGGGCCGCTTAGCAGACGGCTCGGCTTGAGCTTGGGCTAGGGCTTGGCTGGTCAAGCCGGGATTCTCCGATCGAGTTTCGCAGCTCCCACAAGCAGCAGCGTCCAGCACACCAACTGGACTAGGAGGAGCTGCTCGCGGCCCGGCTCTACGGTCCTTTACATGATCGGATGGGCACGTGTCAATAAGGTACTCTTCCATTAGTTGGTGACAGCTTCTCACCATTTCCTAATGAAAATACACCAATAAAGAAATTGTTTACACAGCTTTCTATGCAATAGTTCTCTAGATATTATCAAAAACACAAAAAAGAAACTATAATTATTTACACAGCAACCCTTGAAAAATTAGGATTTACGTTGAGACCATAAACACTTACTCTGTCTACTCTCTCGTGCAACATCGCCGATAACTCTAAACTTTCGCCGGCAGCACATAACACTGCTGCTGCTGCTATTGTAGATGGTGCAAAACCCAAGAAATCAACAACTGTGAAAGAAAATCAAAATACAAATTCCAATTTAATGCCAAAGAAATAGCACAAAGCTGAAACCAAAGAGGGTCTGGAAAAGGTACCGCGGGTGGTTCTAAGAATGAGATCTGAAGAAGAAGACAAAACCCGGGAAAATGAATCGGATTTGGTGCTGGAAGAGGGTAGTTTGGAGATGAAGTAATGAAGATAGTAAAATGGGGTGGTGGAATTGAGTCTCCAATTTAGAATGGACAATACTCGGAGCTCCATTCTTTGAATGGTTTTGGGTTCAAATAGAAATCTTGGTTCAAATACTTGGAGATCCAATAACAAAGGCACTTGGGGTTCCTCCATTTTCACCGCTAAAGACAAGCACGCAACTGATAGTAGCTGAAACGGCCACCCATTTGCTTGCTATCATCAAAAGTAAAATGCATAAAAAGAGCAATTTGGTTAAATTCATTCAAAGTTTAACGGATAATATGGCATTTTCTCGGGAAAGTGAAAGAACAAACTCGTATTACCGGGAGAGAATGAGAGGAAAGGAAACGGTCAAAGTAGTTGACTGCGAGTAACGCGGTTACCGGCCTGAAGCGATGGTATGCATGCACCTAAAATTCCGAAATTACTATCAGCTATTCAGTAAAATCAAAATGATTCATACAATCATGAATAAGAGATTATTTTAACTTACGTCAAGGATCCAGTTGATGGAATCCTGACGCGCAGTGACGACGACAGAACGGTCGCGGCAGCGCTGGAGATATTCCGCCGAGAGTACGTGCTGGGCCTCACAGTCAATGAGACTCGAAATGGTAATATCATCATCATCAGACGGCGGCTGGGATTCGTAATCAGAGATCAACATGTTGTCAGTGGTATTACACGAAACCCTGTCACCAGTATCTTCGCCGCAGAACAAACTAGTAGAGGAACGATCAGAAGACTCAGACATAGTGAACAAGAAAAAAAAAAGAAAGTGGAATAGTTCTAAGAACGGTATGACGGAGACGGCATTTACGACGGAGGAAGAAGAGGAGCGATGTCGACGCAGATGGGAGCTGGTCATCTGGTGTAGTTTTGGGGTTTTATGGGTTTGGACATGATAGCAAGTTTGGTTTCAACTGTTTACGTTTTCTTTCTTTTGTCAAATAATTTTCCTTTGTTTGTTTTTGTTTCTCTCTCTGCCCTGTGTTTGTTTCTGTGAGTATGTGGAAGGGAAAGATATGGTAGGCTTGTAGCTGTACATGCTCGTAGTTAGTAGTCATACTAGGGATCTTATTAAAAGCGCTTTCGTAAAATGTACGTTCAACTAATGTATTTAACGTGTGCTCTCATAAAAAGATGAGATAAGAATATTTTTATAACAATAATAGTATTAGTAAATACAAATTTTAATTATTATAAAATAATAAGATATAGTATTATTACGTATTTGTGCATTTTATTTTCAAAAATATTTATTATTTAAAAATATATAATATATATAACAATAATTTAAAATAATACTACTATCACATTAATTTGCAATAAAAAATTTGTATTTCTTAAATAAATATATTAAAAAATATCAAATAATTTTCTTATTGCTCATATAAAAGCGTTCTTGATACTAAAAAAACACTTTATCACATACCTTATCTCCATTTAGTGGTGTACATGTTTTCTATTTTTATTTATAATTAAAATGAGAAATATATGAAAAATAAAAGTCTTAATTAATTAAAGATAAATAAAAGATTTGTAATATTATGCTTATGTGACCCAAATATTAGAATTTCGTTGTTGGAATTATTTTTCTCACGTTCTTTAATACTTGGGTTGGAAAAAAAAGTTGCCCATTTATTAAACCTATCTAATATATACTTATCCTAATTAATTTATTGTTTATTGGCAATTAAATCATAAATTAAATATATGACTATAGAATTATTTCTTAGATTTTACAAATTCTGTATTTGGTTAAATAGAAAATAAGAGAAAATGGAATTTCCTTACTTCTCTTTCTTAAATTTACATTTTGCTTGTCCCGTGCAAATAGAAGTATTTGAACGTTTGGAGACTGTAAATAATTAACTAAACTAGCTTTAAGAATAGAAAAAATTTATGGTAGACATAAATTTTAATTTTTGTTATATTGGTTGCAAGTATTCACGTGTTTTATATTGAAATAAACATTGTATCTACATTTCATGGGACGGATCTATTTCTCAACAGTAAATTTTGTTCATTTTTTTAAAATAAAAAAGATATTATTTTAAAAAACATAGACTTGTTTGCTAAATGAATCTTTCATTATACCCTATGAGAACATGAAATTAGTGGCATTAATTTGTTGTTGTTCAATAATAGAATAAGATGTTTTTTACCTTCCATAAAAAATTAATTTCTCTAATTTAATGTACTTCAATTGCCATACTTTGTCATTGACAATTTACATACCACAGAGCTGTGTGTTGGCTCCACAATTAGAAAAATTTGGTGGGTATAAAACTAATTCAAATTAATCGCAATATCACGTGCTTTTTATGCTGAGAAGTCAAATATTTGATATATATACTCTAGTTAATATTTTAAAAATTTATGATCGTCCGAACTAGAGAAGCACTATGTGTGTGTGTAGACAAAATTAATTAGGTGAATTATGTTATGCACTTATATAGACATTAATTAAAATGAGCGTGTGATTAAATATTTGAGATTTCTGGCTTAAATATTTTTGAGTAGTGAGAGATGTGGCTCATCTTATTAAACTTAGGTAAAAAAAAATTAGAATTACTTTTTCAGTCACTTGATCTTACAAAATAATAATATTATTAAAATCAAATTCTTATGAAATAATATCTGACAATAGAATTGTTTCCTACCATTCCAAAATCTCAAAGAATATTTGTGACTCACAGGATCAAGTATGTTGCAACAACAAAATACACCCACATTCAATCCAACTAGTCTAAACTCTACAGAAGTTTCAACGTAGGGAATGATAATTGGAGCAGATTGCTCAAAAATATTTAGGCCCAACTGGACTTCAATATGGGAACTCATTTGCATATTACATACAGACTCTGCTTCATTCTCTGTGCACATAATGCGCAAATATTCTTGCAATAGAATCACGCGCTATCGTGAATGAGAGTTGGAGACCCAACCTGATGTAATGATCACGAAAATTAATGAAAATCCAGCTTGTCAATTTGTTTTCTTTTGGTAAAATGCTTCTTGTGAAATTCTATTTAATGTAACCCTAAAATTATAGCATGTAAACATTCTCACGTGTCTCCAATCCTTGTAATATAATAGTCAAAATTAAAAATTAAAAATTAATATTTAATACTCAGAACTCAATAATTTTATTTACTATAAAATTACATATAAATTTATGAATGTAAATTTAAGATATGATTATTTTTCAAAAAAATTGTACTACTTATATTTGTTTCCAATAATTTTTAGATATTCAAATAGAAAATTAAAGAAAAACGATGAGCTGAACTACAAGTCACAGTAGTTTTAGGGCACACGTCATTGGTTCCCCAATTAATAATCTAAGTGTTGGTGCAGATTAAAAAACCAAAAATAATAATGCAAAATTAAACATTGCTTTATTAATGTTAATTACAACAACGGCTTACAGAAATAAAATTAAGGCTGCCAGTCTTCTGAACGGTATTCAAATTTATACGAATGACTTTTTTGGCTACTTCAACTACTTATGGCTTAGGATTTCTTGACCCTAATGAACAACTACGCGATTTAGATCAATAGGATTTTCGGTCTTCTGATTTTTCAACTGATAAACAACGCGATTTGCAGATGTCTGATTGTTTGAATGATCATAACCACGATTGGACGATTCTTTTCTTTCTGCATCCGACGGAGCCTCCCAAGCGTCGTCGTTTTCAACTTTTAACTACTTCAACTGCTGGTTTCCTTCCAATTATATTCATTAAATTCTTGTTCCTGATACGCTGACTGGTACCTATTATCACTAAAACCTTCATCGTACGATGAGGGTAAGACGACGACGACGTCTACGCTCTACAATTTCTTGATCATACCGATAAAAAGCGGTTTCCAATTTCAACAGTCCGATTTTTCGACTGATCATCACCACGATTGTTAACCATCAGCATGTATGCTTCTCTTCTTCTTGCATCTGAAGAACTTCCCTAGCTT
Organism: Trichilia hirta; assembly: GCA_035221805.1. NCBI lineage: Eukaryota > Viridiplantae > Streptophyta > Magnoliopsida > Sapindales > Meliaceae > Trichilia > Trichilia hirta. The sequence continues at coordinate 1,582,125 of JAWDEX010000015.1, read as the reverse complement.
AGTTTATAAGTTTGTTTGCACTCTCTGCAGCCACCAAAGAAAACTTTTCTGGATGAATCAAATACGACAAAGCATCGTAACGGTTCTTGATTTCATTGATTCCGGTTGCCGTACGATTATTGAGGCCGAAACCTGCATGCCAGCTTTCGCTTCTACGGCAAGTTTGTTAACCATGTACGATGCGCAGTGTCCATTGAGTCCTGAAAGTCAGGGATTCTTTGACCTTGCTCTTTCAATGGCAAAAAATCGAATTTTTTGCGTCGGAAGAATTCTTGTGCCATGTCTCCACAGGTTTCAGCTTTTTTGTTTACGAGCATGTCTTTGCAGGCTTCGGTTTTCTTGTTGACCGGATAGGATGACAAAATCTCTGTGGATTTTGGGTTTTCAATCTGAGAAGTCGCGATTGAATGAGAACGAGAGACGAGAAGTAGCACAGGGACAGAGACGAGAAGATAGTTTAGTTCGAAGAAAGATGTAATGTTATACACTTGTTCACGTTATATACGGTGTAAGAACTTGTAAGCCGACGTCATTTTGGTTTCGTATGATTGGCGGGATTTACAAAACCGATGTCGTTTTCTTCTCTCACGGAGAGCGGATTTGATAGGACATGCATAAAGGACTTGTCGGATTTGATATGATGTTGTTTTTGGTTCATTTGTTTTATTATTGTTATTATTATTATTGGTTCACAAATTAAAACACTTGAAATAATTTTTAATGGCATTTTTTAATTCACAATTATTATCGAATTAGGTAGTCCATTGTCAAGTAAATGATGTAATTTGTTTGGTTGTTCAGAAGCAAAACCGATGAAAGGCGGTTTTGCGTGGACATTTATAACGACTTTTGTCACTCTAAATACCTAGGATCTATTTAAAAATAACAAAAAAAAAAAAAAATGGATTCTGAACTTTTGTTTTTTATTATTAAATTAAATAAGGACATAAATAGTTGCATAGTCCGATTTGATTTAGGGTTAAAGCAACTTTAGGACAACATATTAAGAAGACTTGGAAAATTTCCTAAGGGTGTTTTCTAGTTAACAATTAATGTTGAATTATTGTTACAATGATTACATTGTCAATTAGCAAGTTAATTATTAATATTGTTTGGTTATACTTTCGAAAACTGTCTATTATGTTCAAAAAATAAAAAAAAAAATTGAATATATTAAGTTGGTTGCATATTTTATAAAATATATTTTTAAAAATTATTTTTATTTTTAAAATTTAAACTAAAATATAAAAAATAACTGTTTTCATTTTCTATCATTTTAAAAATTAATTATAGATCTTTTCTTCCCAAAATAGCAATCTGACTTATTTTCAAAAGTAATACTAAACAGATTATTAAAAATATAAAAAATTTTCTGTTAATAAATAATATAAGAAAAATATAAAGTTAAAGAACCTTTACTGCTTACGTAAAGGAAAAAAAATTGCTCCAATAAGTCATTTATACACCTCAAGAATGTTTTTATTTTTTTACAGCCAGGATCAAAGAATTGTTAAATTACCAAAAATATTTTCCAGCTTTATGGATGCATGTTTGAAGTAATACATTGCATCCCCAACTAGTACGCCTAGATTGTTCCAAAGTTTTTGGGCCCACTTGGGCTGTAATATAGGAAAAAAATTGCCAGTCACAGGGCGCATCATTTGTTCTTCGTGCAATATAATTTAGCTGTATTTAAATTTGGTGGAAGCAAAATATTATTCAATAGAATCATAAATTTTTCCCTCTTAACAGAAATAGCTAGAAAATTGTTCCCTGTTTTGGAGAGGAATTACAATGTTGGAAACCATTCTCTATCCACAACGTAAATCCCCAAAGATAATTTTCACTCTCTAGCTCTCACTTTTGCTCTCTGAATTAGGTGAGGATTAGTATCAATGAAAAAGATATGCTATGTTTTGTTTTTATGTTAGGATTATTTTAAAATTAAAAGGAATTCCTTTTCAATTTTGCAAAGTAACGTGGGATCAATTCACTTCAGTTTCTCAGTTACACGTACCCACTCACACTTAAATTTCTCATATATGTATATATACGAGAAATTTAAGTGCTAGATCTGTTTGGTTTTTCAAACTTTATATACCAAATATATCTACTTTTCTAAACTATAATCTAGAGATATCTGATTTTAATATTTTTGAGAATTTGTTTTAAGGTAAATAAGAATAATTTGAACTCCGCGGCGAAGAAGACGAAGACGATGCAGCAGGGTTTGGGGTTCTTGACCTTTTGGATGAAACCTGAATTTCAGATGTCTTTTTTCTTGGACAAGGACGATGACAGAACACGATTATAACCCATCAGCATGTCGAATGCTTCTCTTCTTTTTTCATCCGACAGAAATTCCCAAGATTCAGTTACTAGCTTGACTGGCCTCTCGGTTGCCACAGAAGAAAATTGAAACTATTGCGCCAGTCGTCCCTTGTAAAGTTTCTCGATTTGATCGACTCCAGCGCCGTGATCTTCAATAGCCAGAATTCCGTACCAGCACGTTGTTTTGACGGCAAGATGGTGGACAGGGTACGCGGCAGAGTAGCTGTGGAAGCTGGGAAGTTTAGGGTTCTTGAGCTTTGCACTCTCAATGACGCAGAGTGCGAGAGGAACCTTTTGCTCAATGAAGAAATCTTCAGCCAGGTCTTACAAGGCTTTAGCTTCCTTGTTAATTAAGAACTGGGTGAAAGCCATTGGCCCATTGCTTCAACTGAACAGGGCATTCTTCGACTTGGATTCGAAACCGAATCAGCAGCAGAAACGGAGGCAGAATTTATGGAAGTTTGTTTTTTTGGAAGGAAGATTAAGAGTTTCTGTATCGGTGTGTTTTTAGAGTCATAAACCGACGTCGTTACGGTATCATAGTGTAAAAACTTGGGAAAAGTACGAATATGACCCTATTTTTATTCCTTTTTACTGAAATAACCAACTTCAAAATTCATTAACCAGCTTAACCCATTAACGTTTTAATCGGATAAAATTGGCCCTAAAATTTAAAACACCTGAAAACGTTCAATTCCTCTCCAAATTTCTTTCACCATCGCCTTTACTCTTTTGACCCGAACCTTACCCATTTATTATTATTTTAAATTTGAACAACGCACCAACTAATTTTCAAACATAGCAAAAGACAATAATGAAGACTGAAATTTCTATTAAGTCGGTGAGTCACATTGATGTCATTTGAAATTTGAAAGTATCAATTTTATAAACGTAAAGTTCGATCTTTGTAGTTTGTAAACCTATTAAATATATTAATTTTATAACATTGTATGTGTCTGTATCATATTCTGTGTATGTGGCTTGAATTTGTGTCGCTGGAGAGATTATTAAACTCTGAAAATCGAAATTTGGTTAATCGTTTGAAAGTATTAACTGTGTTTTTGTTCGAAAGTTACTAATGATTAAACTGTTCAAAAGTTGAGTAATTACATTGTTCGAAAGCATTTTGTTTTCATGTGTTCGAAAGTGTTATGCATTCATCTGTTTAAAAGTATGTATTTTTAAACTCTAGTCGAAAGTTCAATCATACAATGTGCTCGAAAGTGCATTTTAACATTGTTCGAAAGTGTCTTTTAGAAATGTGTCCGAAAGTGTAAGATTACAAGTGTAAGATTACATATGTTCGAAAGTGTCATTCATTAGTGTGTTCGAAAGTATAGTTCAACTTCTGTTCGAATGTAGTGTTTATATTTTTGTTTAGAAGTTTGCAAAATGTGAAAGTATATTCATTACTTGTTTAATAGAAATTTATCCGAAAGTGTATATTTTGATTTTGTTCGAAAGTGTACATTATAAATCTATTGGAAAGTATGATTTAGAATAATGTTCAAAAGTGAACAATTGATTTTGTTTAAAAGTGTGGATTTTGACTTTGTTTTAAAGTATGCTTTAGAAATGTCTTTGAAATTGAAAGTTTTTATCTTGTTCAAAAGTGAGGTTTGAAAATTTGTTCGAAGTGTATGTTTTTGTTGTGTTCAAAAGGGTAGAGAAAAATTTGTTCAAAACTGTGGTTTAGAAAAATACAATTATCTTCATTAGATTTATTTTAAATATCTTAATTATATTTAAGGTACTAATTTAACATTTTTGTCTGGAGTGAACATTGATATATTACTCACTTAAATATATGCTTATAATGTAAATATGGCTGATCGATTGCTGTTACTTGTACTACATAGAGGTTCATAGAAAATAAATGTAGATGGTCAACAATCTTACGTAGGAGGTTCTAGTAGATGTGTATGTATGGACCGCACAATTAGTTACCAAGAGTTTGGATAAATGTTGTATAATTTGCTTGAGATAAATAAAGAAGAATTTACTATTAGAATAAGGACGGTCACAGTTGTTTATGTCTTCGAGTGGTAACAATCAAGTAAACTATATTGTCTCACCATTACATAATTGTGTTAATAAACCTATTATTGAACATATACTCAATGGTACTGGTAATAAGGCCACTGATAATGGGGTTTGTTCTCTACTCTAATACAGTGATGACGTCCATCAACAGTCACAATTTGATGCCTCCAACAAACTTTTTAACTATGCAGTAAGATTAAATTATTATGATGATGAATCTAATAAAACAGGGTATATTTATGATATACAACGTCATCCTGATAACTCAATGGTAATTCTATCAATGTCAGAGCCAGTGACTGAGCAGTTGCCACCTATTTCACAGGCTATAATCATGACTAAGCGGGATGCATTCTCAACAATTGATAAAGATAATCTCTGTGTAGGATAAATTTTTAGCACAAAATTAGAATTAAAACAAAATCTCATTATAATGATAATTAAAAGGCACGTTAAATTGAGGATATATAAATCCACAACTAATTATTATGAGTTAAGATGTGTCGTAAATTCATACAAATAGCGTAAGCATGCTATTAAGAGTAAAGGTGAACCATATTTTCAAGCCATTCGTTTAGATGTGGATACGATATATATATGTGAGAATGATCAATTATATGATGAACACTGCCAAGTAACTAATAGTATGATTGCATTATCAGTGCAAGAAAAATTTACAGATGTTAGCCATGTTTATACTCTACGAAATATTATAGATAATATTCAAAAAGAGTATGAAATTCGAGTATCATATCGAAAGGTATGGCTTGGTAAAGAAGGAGCACTTAGTCTTGTATATGGGGATCCCAAAAAAGTCTTTTTAAGCACTTGCCTTATATTGTCATATGTTGAAGGAGCGTAATCTAGGTACGGTTACTACTATAAAACGGGATGATGAGAATTATTTTTTGTACTTTTTCATGTCAATTGGGGCATGTATCTGAAAATTTTGCACAGTTATTCATCCTGTTATTGCTATTGATGACACATTTTTAAAAGGACTATTTTGGGGCACATTATTGGTTACAGTGACAATTGATGATAATAATCATATATACCTACTGAGTTTTTGAGTTGTTGATTTAGAAAATGATGCATCATGAAAATGGTTTTTATTGAAGCTTCGACAGTTTATTAGGTTAATAGACAATTTAGTTTTTATTTCAAATCGACACAATAATATTGCGAAGGGTATCAGTAAAGTTTTTCCAGAATCGACCCATGGATTTCGTTCTTACTACGTAGCTGATAATGTTAAATCCAAATTTAATATGCATTCTTGTACGATTAATTCCTTCAAGCAAGCTTACTTTCTTGCAGCTAAAGCATATCAATTGTCTGAATTCAATGGGAACATTCAAAAATTAAGGGCCAAACATTCCGATGCTATTAACTACTTAGAACATGATGTCGAATATCATCGGTGAACTAGATCATATTTTCCATCATGAAGATATGACATGATGACCGTCAACATTAATGAAAGTATTAATACATTATTATGACATGCACAACATCTTCCTATTACTTCGTTGGTAGAATTTATTAGATATGTGTTACAACATTAGTTTTATGAACAAAGAGAGGTAGCAAATGCAAAAGATTCAGTCTTAACTAAGGCAGCCCAAGCAGTTGTAGATGAACAAATCGAATTATATCATGTATGTAACATGTGTTCGATATTTAGATCTAAGTTCTTGGTAAAAATTAGAGAAAATGAAAAATTTATAGATTTGAAAGTGAAGACATGTATTTGCCCGTTTTAATTTACAACAACTACTATATTGTCATGCATTGGCAGTATACAAATTTGCTAGATATAACCACGTTGTACTTTGCACAAAATACTAAATCAATGACTCACTATTGTTAGCATACGCAAAAAGTATTTATCCGATAGGAAACGAGACAAATTAGGTTGTGCCAACTGAAGTGCATCAAATGGTTGTTAAGGCTTCTTAAGTTAGAGAACTAACCGATTGGCGAAAAAAATAACGTATTGTCTCTTAAGGTGAGAATGTGGTTAGAAAGCAATATAGCAGATGTCATGGTATTAGACACAATCGTGCCACTTATAAAATGCCAGAACCCCTTCATCAGGACTAATAAATCAGTTGGTAAGTTATATAATTTTTGTTTTTGTCCTTTATGTGCTTTATGTAATTTTTGTTTGACCTTATGTAATTATGTTTGCTTTTTAATTAACTCATATGCTATTAAATGAATTTGACAAAACTAGCATTTACAATCAAATATTTGAAAAAGAGTTTCATTACAGGTTCTATTAGCTTTTACATCTACTTAGAATTTGGAACTATGTAATATTATGTCTCTGCATTATTCTTTTACTGATAGTGATACTTTTTGCTGTGAAAGACATAGGTTCATTAAGTTTTTATTTTGTTTAAATAACAGTTCTTTTTTGATTTTGCAGGCTGGGACGACTGCTATTATGATGTTAGATTTGGATTTGTACATAGGTTTTTATATCTATGCTAACTTATTGGCTTGATTTATTGGATTGATTACATATTGTGGTAGACTGAATTGAATTATCCATTACAATTCTATCATAACATCACAGAATCATGTTAGTGTTCGTTTATATATATTGCAGTGTAATTTATTTTTTATTTACACAGAAATAAATGAAAATATTTTCACTTTGTAGAAGATGCACTTGAGTTCTTATCTTAAGTTGCTTTATTAGTAACAATAACTGATATTGGTGATCTATTGATTTTTTTAAAGCTTTAGTGCTGCAATTTTTTAAAGATCCTAATGTACAAGATGAAGAAATTTTTTTGGTGAATTGGTGTTTGTGCTTGGAAGTCAAAGTTAATATGAAGGCAATCGGTTATTTTTATGTGCTATTTGGAACTAAGACTTAATTATTTAGCAATTGTACGACTTGTAAGCACCAGAACAAATATTCTATTTAATTATTGCTGTGTATTTTATTGTACATAATATCTACGTATATGTGTTAGTTAGAAATTGGTATGGTGTAATTTTTATATTTTAAATCAATTCAATATTTATGTTAAAAATATGTACATTTTTCATAGTTTAGCTCATTTTATTCTTTATCATTGTAAAATATTATGAATGTAACGGTACAAATAAAAATTGCCTTCAAAATAATTGTGATCTTAACCACGTTTTGCTAAAACCATTGATTACAAATTTGTCTTGCCTTTTAAAAGAAGAGATCCCCGCACAATATAAAATTATAATTGAGATTCAATCTTTATCATTCTGTTTATACAAATATTTTTAACTATATTTTAAGTATAATAACTAAAATAGTTGTGTCTGAAAAATTTTGACCAAATAAACCAACAATATGTGGTTTAGCCATTAGAACCTTGATAAAAATTATTAGAAAGTACAATTTTAGACTTTATTAGAAAATTTTGTTTCAAACTATGTTAGAAAGTACAATTTAAAACTGTGTTCGAAAGTGTAGTTTACAAAAGTGTTCGAAAGTTCATCTTTAAAATGCATTCGAAAGTGCAACTTTAAATTGTGTTCAAAAATGTAGTTCAAAATTGTGATAAAAAATTTTGTTTTAAGCTGTGTTCGAAAGTAAAATTTCAAACAGTGTTCGATAGTATAACTTTAAAATGTGTTTAAAAGTGTCATTTAAATTATTTCTTAAACTATTGTCTCAAAGTCTTAACAAATTATAAACTCCAAACAAAAGAAAAATTTTACACGAAATGGAATTTTATTACTAACTTCACACATCAGGAACAATTTAAAGCTTAAAAAAAATGTACATAAACCACATTAACATAAAAAATTATAGATTCTTGGCTCAATCTTGATTAAAGTTCAATCGAATGTACGTATACACGCATCAAATTTTGGTCTATATCAATATCAAAGATATAGATTTGTCTTTTTATACTACAAAACAAGTAGTTTCTAGGCAAATAAATACAGCCTTAAATTCAAATCTAACGTATAATGCTAAATATGCCTGCTTCTCGCTTAATAAACTATGGACCCTGCCTAAACCACTAATAGTATGAACTCAAGAGAGTTTATATATTGCAAAAACTGCAAAAGCACAAACATAGGAATTGATTTTAGTGAAAATACTTGCTTAAGGATTCAAAAATCATCAACAACCATTAATAAAATGATAAAAGCATCAGTAAATAGAAGTGTGGTAGAAAACTATTTAGTTTAAGTTTCCTTCAAATTTTATAATTATAATAGAAAAAACAATTGTTAAATTGTGAAACTTATTCCTAATATATTGGAAGAGTGTAGCAGATGAAACAGTTCAGTATTCTAACTAACCATGATATACTTATACATAAATCTACCTATAGAATAAATAGCTAAGTATCTGTTTTACAATCTCTTCAACTTTATTAGCTAGGTATTCTAGTTTGGTAGCTCCAGAGTCTTTTATAGACATAGTGTTAGTAGTTATGGCTTTCACCTATCAATTTCAAGATAACTCATTTATCAAATTCTAAGATCAAAATACTGGACCCAGTATAAAGATTTAAAGGTGCTAAAACTACCTTTACTATTATAGATTCAACCTTCGTTTGTGATGATTCCAGATCACACCTTCTAGATTTAAAAATGTTTAATTTCTTGTGGCCAATTTGGCCATAAGTAACTTATACAACATTCCATCATCACTTAGCTTAGTTTTTAATGCCTTACAGTCCTTTTCAATTGACTTATTAGAGTTTACCTATCAGAATTTGCAATGTAATAAATACGGAGACTATACGTAATGAGAAATTCATTACAAATTAAGATGTTTGAATAATATAGCACAGAACTTTTGATGTAATTTATACTTTAAACTCAAAAGAATTAATGAACAAATTAACAATACGCCTGAACATTTTTACATATCCACAGATAAAAAGTTATCCTAGACAAGGATGAAAAGTTAGAGAAGAAAGCAATAACATATCATTGTACTTAAAAATTGCTGCCATTATAATAATTTAAAATTATTTGACCTCTTCAAAAATTAAATAAGTAACTATATTGGCTGGTAAAAATTGAACCATACTTGTTACAAAATGCAGGAATCCTACAATAGTCACCCTAACCACAATTGAACGACTATTTTAGTCCTAAAAAAGATTCTATGGTCGGGTCCTAAGTCAAACATAATACCTAATCCAAGATAATCCATAAATGTGCATATAAATTCTCTATAATCCTCTAAACTAGAAAGCTAACATGGAATATTATTTCTTGTCGGTGAGGCTAAAAATAGGGTTCCCAAGTCAGGTAATTCTTGATGTATATCATAAAACCCACCTTCTCACATCAACACAAGAAGTAAAGCACACAATAGGGCTATGGCTATATGTATCTCATCAATGAAAAGTGCAGTTAGAGACAAATGATAGATTGTAATGACATGGCCACTCAAATTCACCATGCATGCAAGCCAATCATACCCTGTACATTCCAAAAAATAAGCAATCGATTGATAGATGCCTATAGTCTATACAATCCTTGTCTCCAACCATGAACATGTGAGATTATATTAAAATTAGGATAGAACTTAAGATACTTTAACTCGCCTTTCTTATATTCATCCCAAGTGGCCTTCACGAGAAGCTACATTTAATCATAAATCATTAATAAAAAATAATCTCTCAAATAATTACCATTAATGCACATATAATTGATTAATTTGAAAATTTTTAATTCTTAAATATAATATGGTATCTGTCAATGTCTAATCTTATGACACAATAATCGATATTCTTACTTGTCGACATGCTAATAAATAAATATACTCGTCGATATGCTGTGTATAAAAGGATGAAAAAGTGTTAAATAACAATGAAGAATAATAAAAAAATCAATCCAAAATATGTTAAAAGGCTTACCCCATTGGCAAGTTATTGTTCTTAACCACTTAGGAGTGATTTGAACATACTTTGAATCAATTTCATTTTCCTCATTGCATGTCCACTTAACAAATTCATTAAACAATGCTTTAGGAACAGGATGTAATGGTACAATCTTATAGTTAGGTAGATATGCCCGCCTAGGGGTTCCCCTAAAACCTAATTTTGATCATCTTATCTTGATTGGCTGTGTCGTGTAAGGTGTCTTCGAATGGTAATTTCTCTTGTAAACCCTATCAAATTGACTCCTTATAGGCTGTAATATAAATAATAGTGTTAATATATAACTAGTAACGTTATGTTCATAATATATAAGCAAAATGATATGCACCTGTGCATTGTCACTTGTGACAAGGACATTCTCAGTGAAATTCTCATGGCCATTGATTAGGTGCTCAACCTCACTGATGCCAACTACCTATAATACAAAAGATGTATTAAATAAGATGAATATTTATCTCACATATAAGAAATAGGAATTAATGTAATAAAAAATAAAAGTTTAAATGTATAATGTTTAAAGAATATATAATTTTAAAAAATTAATGCACTTATATATCAGTTGCTATAGTATCAACAGTGGAATAGTCGTGGACTGGGGATGCTGCACATTTTTTGCCTACATTAGCGAAGTAATATTTACTATATAATTTGACATTCAATAAGATGTAAGATTAAGAAAATGTTCTACTACTCTCTAGTAAGTAAGAATAACATAAACAATGTCATTAATAATTTTTATGCACCTGTATAACATCAGAAATTGTTTCAAAATTATGGGTCATATCATACTTAGTAACACCAATTTGTAAAGACAAAATAAAATAGGATTAAAACTGTTATTTTTTATAAGTATAAACTTTATAACTTTTATGCACCTGTACTCTCTCAATTATATCATTAACATTTAAGCACCTATCTTGTTGACCATCAGTTTTAAGAGTGACAGTAACAATCGTAAATGCTTGCATCTAACTGCGAATATTTGTTATAAAGTTAGAAAAAATATGTAATTGTCCAACTTAAAACTTTTGCATTTCATTAACTTGTGTCCTCAATAATTATAATTCATTTACGATTTTTCAATAATCACATTTTGGTCTAGCCACGTGAAATTCATCATCACAGGAAAAGAATGGTAACTTATTATGAAAGGTAGGTGAAAACAGAGATTGCTGAGGTGGTCAAATGTGATGTAGAGATTCATCTGGGGTTGGACAATGGTCAGGACGTGATAAAGGATAAGAAGGCAATTATTACTAAATGGGATGATTATAATAAAAAGATTAATTTGGAGATGGACGACAATGTAGAGCTGGGGAATGACCCTGGCCATTCAAATGTCAATTAAAAATAAACAATTAATTTAATGAACAGTAATTTCTACCATTGAATTACTATACTACTTCTATTTAGGTAATTATAAATTACTATTAAGTCAACATAGTAGTATCATATTTTTCCTACTTACGAGTGCAGGCTTAGGATGACATTCGTCATCAATCCTTAGAGAACCGTCATACTCCTCTTTAGTAATACCATTAAACTGAAGTAGACGATTGTAAAAAGGCTGCTCCATTTCCTTGGCTGTAGGATCAAATTATTTTGTGTATTTACCAAATTGTAAAACATATAACCACCTTATTCATTATCAATGTTTCATGTCAACAAAATAAGTTAAAGAATGTTACTATGTTGAAATTGATTATCTATAATAATTGATCACTGCAAAGATTCTTTGACCTTAAACGCTAGCTGAAGATGTGAGGCCTGTGAATACACGTTCCTGATGCAATTACGCGACTAGCCTCTCCAAGTATCTCATATATCCATATCTGGAATATGTAT
>JAWDEX010000015.1:1543689-1569897 GCA_035221805.1 Trichilia hirta | reverse complement strand
TATAAATATCTATTAATATTGTAACTTTTAAAATTATTCGTATTATCAATTTTAGATATATTATATTAAATTATTATAAATTATATATTATATATATTTATTAATAATAAAAATATTTTAATTCATATGTATAAGCTTTTTTTTTTATTTAATCATACTAGTAATAAAATATATACGTAAATCGTCCAAAATAATAAGTTATCTAAATTATTTCTTACAGACGTAATATTAATTGGATATTGATATTGTATAATAGACACACTAAATATTTTCGGTGAATATTATGAGATGATATTAGTGCGAGTGATATAATAGTCATATTTTTAGGATATTAGTATTGAATAATAGTTAGAGAATTATTATTTGAACGTGATCAAAGTATGGTGAATCATACGAATGCATGATGTAAATGATTTATCATTAAATTATAAGGGTGTGTTAACTACTCCTCAAACCTTAAACGTCATGGTTGTTAATCGGTATAGATGCATATAGTTCATATGATGTATAAATACAAGACTAATCACGTCTTATACATAGAAGTCAATTTGGTCATGTGTTGTTTATATTAAATAGCAAATGACTATCAGAAAAAATTTGTTGACTCGATATAGTGAATTTTGAGGTACCGTTAACTCGATCCATATTTAAGTTCTTAGTCGAATATTAGTAAATGACTGAAAATAAAGTCTTTGGCCAAAGCACAAATGTCATACGAAGAGTTCATAGTGATAAATTTAGTTCGTACTGGCTGATTATTCGAATAAAACTGAATTAAGGATTTTGACATTCGTGAGCCCTAATTTGGTTAGGATTAGACGACGGAAAAAGATTATTCACACAAAATCTATAATTGAGCATAAGGTTCGATGAAGTTTTTCTTTATTATGAGTTAGGGGTTATGGCACATTTTTAGATGTCAACCATAGTCGTTGAGCATTCAAATAGTTCGAATTAGGTCAATGAGACTGATTTCAGCTCACAACTAACATCGTAGTGAATCTGAAAAGTCATAACATAAATCCTAAGATTATCCTTATTATGAAAAAGAGTAAATAATATCCGTAAGAGAGTTAGTACTCTCAGAGATATTATTTGGCCAAAAGTTATAAATAGTTTACGCGTTAAATTGTTTAATAAGATGAGAGTTTAAAAATTGACCTTATTGTGATTTAGAGTAAATCACAGTACTCTAAATCGCAGTATTTCATAAATATATAAATATTTAAATGAAATTTGAGTTAATTTATAATTTTTAGAAATTAAAAGACTTAAATAATATTTTATAATTAAAAATTTGAATGATATTTTACAATTCAAGAATTCTAATTATATTTGCCATAAAATTATAAAATCAGAAGTAGTATCTGCTTTTTCAGATAGGCTTAGTTTTAGTTTGTCAGCTCCCTCTTTAATTCTTTCGTTCTCTTTTTTGAATTGGACAATCAGTAATAAATTAAAGGTATTTAATTTTTCAGATGTATCACATTATTAATACTGCACTTTATTAAAAAATTATTAAAAATTAATAATTATAAATTAAATATATTTAATTTATAAAAATTAAAATATTTGATAAAATTATTATTTTTGTTCCGTTTTATAATATGCATGTAATCACACACGCATATCAATATCAATCCCTTTTTATTGTGGAAGAGGTTAAAAAAAGAGGAGAAACAAAATTCATACCTAACTATTAATAAAACACTATCCTTTCTTTCTTCCTCTAATTTTTAGTTTAATTTAAATATTAAAATTTATGTATTGAAATGTCAGGTCCCCTCTCAACTTCTTTTGTGATTTCAAAGTGCGCAAGAAAGTGCTACGACATTTTTTCTAATGTGAAACAAAACCTTACTAAATATTTTACTGGCTTGAAGAAGGTGGAAATCCATGTGGAATTTGCGTTTTTTAGCCATAAAATCTCAGACATCGACAGGTTTAATTATCAAACTTATTCCTATACTTCTTGTGCTGACTTTAAAATTTATTAAATATAAGCGCGAAGTAAATGAGTATTTCATTGAATAAATGTACAAAACAATGGTATTTGGAGTAATGCAAATAATAGAAGGCAACGCGGGAACTTTAATGAAAAATATTGTAAACGTCATTATTTATAATTTTGGAAAAATTGAGGGAGTCACACGGTAGCATTTCTAAATATATAACAGGAAGAAAAAGGGGTGATAGGTGATTCGAGGTTGTCCAGCCCGATAAACTTGTTCAACATAACCAGCCCAATTCCCAAACAACTGAACACCATAAGTGTTTTTTAAGAATTCAGGTCATTGGATTTATCTAATTTTTAATTAAACGTTTTATGATATTATTTTTTTTAATTACATTTTATTTTATGACCATCCACCAAAATGTGTATTTATAAAATTAAAATATAATTTCATGAAGAAATATTAGTTCTTTTCTAAAGTCCAGAATAATGGAAAATTTCAATTTTATGAAATCTATTATTATACTGCTGCCCAATTAAAAATACCCGTGAATAATAAATAAACCTTGTGAATTTAGCAATAAAGAGTTATGTTACTGTAACCATAGCAAGTCTACCCATTAAATCATCCATATATCACTGCTCACATATAACTATTAAAACGTTTCTCTCTTGTAGCATAGGTATATTAATGAAAAAAAACAATTTCCATCATTATTCATGCGAGACTAAATCTTTTTAATTATCTCGATGCATGTGGACAATAACCATTTTCACCTATTAGGGACATGTGGCCTGGATTAGTTCAATTTATCTCCACACATAGGATACAAGATGTGTAAAAGCTTGAACTTATTTGTCACATTACCATGAAGAAAGACAAACAGTAGCTACCTTCATCAAGTAAGCTTCATAAAGCCTCAGCAGTGCCCGTGGCTCAAGAACCGTTGCGCCAAGGATCAACACTCGCCAGAGATTCCTAAGAGTGAAGATAATGGAGTCATCCATCGTTCAAGAAGAACTAATGTTCGTCTCATAAACATGGCTAAACTAAGGTTTGTCTCTGACGAGCCCAAGGATCAGCCAGCTAAGCTACTCAGTGCTGCGAAGGAGAGATCAAGGGCTCAAAGTTTGGTTACGTTTACAAAATCAGTTCTTTTGTTTTTCATTGTGTGATGTGATCTTATAATTTGAATGCTTATTCGTCTCATGCATTGGCTCTTTCTAGACACTCCTTTCTGGCTTTGTTCTCAAATGGCTCAAAGTCTTTAATTACTGGCTCTGCTACAATACAAATTGTCCCAATACCAAATTTATGCTATAAATTTTAGTGTAGGAATGTCCCTGATTTTATTACCATGACTCAGCAGGCTGTTTTGGGCCGCAAAATGGCTGTCCCCGGTCCAAGTCTCACACGTACGCGGATAGATATACTTCATTAGTTAGGCTGTTCCTGCATGCAGGAAATTTGTTCACTACTCAAACATATTTGTATACAGCCTGGATTTTGGACCCAGACTGACATACTTTTCTTTTTGTTTTTTCTTTCTGAATTAGGAAATCCCTCTACAATATTGGGGCTGTTATGAGAATGATCTAGAATTCAGAGTCAGGGCTGTACAGGAAGAGAAATGAAAGTATTATGGGTTGAATTTAAGAATTTGAGAAATAGTAGAACAAGATGAAAATTCAGTTCGTTCAAAAGTGGAAAAAGAGGAAAACTTAGGCTTGATGTAACCGCACACACTTAAAAGATGCCTGGGAGAAAGAGGATATCGGTTCAATTGTAAATAAATGCACAGGTCAATTCAATTGATAAAAAAAATATTGGGAAGCATTAATTAACTGCCACTTTAAAATAAAATTATTAGAGAATAATTGAATATTATTACTAATTATTTAAATGAAAAGATTAAATTTAAGTCAATTCTTGGAATTTTTATCATTAGGGAATTGGCCTATAATAGGGAGAATGAAATTTATTTAAATTTTTATTATATAATATATTTTTTTTAAATTCATTGAAGAACACTAGGATAAAAGACGAAATTAGTCTTCTCCTTCCACACAAACCAAATCTCTTGCTCTCTTTCAGACCATAGATCTTTGTTGTTTAGTTGTTCGGGTACAAGCTCCAAGGTGATGTGACCTGAGAGAAGTGACCACGGACCACCACCCCATCAAATCCACTTATTGGCTCTGCATCTAGGCTAAGTTTACACGTGGACGACATGGATTCACTTAGCCTTTCTGCTCCTACTGTGATCTTTTCCCTCCAAATGTGTTCGCTCTATCTCTTGTTTCCTTTACGTGGCAACTACCTGTCGTCACCCACGTCATCATGCTTACCCGAAATTCCTTTCAGATCCCTCTCGAGTCCCGACATACCAGTGTTCGGTTATAGTTTATTGTCTTAACAAGGCCAATTTGGGAAAATTGCTTAGTAAATCCCAATTTACGTCCACGGATTTGAACTGCCAGATGCACGGTGACTAACCGTGATTCATGTCGGATACGTAGCGGAGCAGCTGTCGGCCATTACTGCCCAAACTTGACGTCACAAAAAAACCAAATGTCCAAAGATACCATCACAGACCATAGCCGGTCAGTACATTTAGCTTAATTTATATGGGTAATTTTGTCAGCGAAGATAATTTTGCTAACTGGATAACCCTATAACCAAGCGGTTTTCATGCACGCATGATCGAATGTACAGTTCGAGGACTTATAGACACATCATGGGAAACAGCTTAGGTGATTTGACAAAATGCGCCTCCAAATCATGGATATTGTAACATTATATTCCTATAAATAATATTAATAAAAAAAATAACAAAATTCCCTCTTCCATATGTTATCACATCCCGACCGTTCATTTTACAATCAACGATAAATAAATACGACAACAAAAAATTAATAGGCCCCGTTCGTTTCCCACTATCATAACACATAAAAATAGTATAGCGACGATTAGAGGTGGTTGCAGTGGTCTAATCTACGATTGATGCATAGCCGAGACAGAGGAACGGGGCCGCTTAGTAGACGGCTCGGCTTGAGCATGGGCTTCGGCTTGGCTAGACAAGCCGGGATTCTCCGATCGAGTTTCACAACTCCCACAAGCAGCAGCGTCCAGCACACCAACTGGACTCGGGGGAGCTGCTTGCGGCTCGGCTCTACGGTCCTTTAGTTGATCGGATGGGCATGTGTAAATCAGAAGCTCTTCCATTAGTTGGCGACAGCTTCTCACCATTTCCTATCGAAAATGAACCGTTAGAGAGATTGTTTAAACAGTTTTGTGTGCAATACCCCTCTAGAAATTATCAAAACACAAAAAACGAAACTATAATGTATTTATACAGCAATCCTCAAAAAATTAAGATTTGCGTTAGGACCATAAAAACTTACTTTGTTTACCCTCTCGTGAAATATAGCCGATAACTCTAAACTTTCAGCGGCAGCACATAACACTGCCGCTGCTGCTATTATAGACGGTGCAAAACCCAAGAAATCAACAACTGTGAAAGAAAATAAAATAACAGGTCGAATGTCATCCCAAAGAAATAGCACAAAGCTGAAACTAAAGAGGGTTGATTCGGGCCCGGAGAAAGTTACCGTTGGTGGTTCTGAGAATGAGATCCGAAGGAGACAAGATCCAGGAAAACGAACCGGGTTTAGAGCTGGAAGAGGATAGTTTGGAGATGAAGTAATGAAGATAATCAAATGGGGTGACGGAATTGAGTCTCCAATTGAGAACGGACAAGACTCGGAGCTCCATTCTTTGAATGGTTTTGGGTTCAAATAGAAATCTGGGTTCAGATACTTGGAGATCCAATAACAAAGGCACTTGGGGTTCTTCCATTTTCGCCGCTAAAGACAAGCACGCAACTGATAGTAGCTGAAACGGCCACCCATTTGCTTGCTATCATTAAAATAAATAAGTCATTCAAATTTTCACGGATAATATCTCATTTTCTGGGGACAGTGAATGAAAAAAAACAAAGGATTACCGGGAGATAATGAGAGGAAAGGAAACGGTCAAAGTAGTTGACTGAGAGTAACGCCGTCACCGGCCTGAAGTGATGGTATGCATGAACCTGCATTACCGAAATTACCATCAACCATTCGACAAAATCAAAATCATTCATACGATCATGAAAAAGAGAGTATTTTAACTTACCTTAAGGATCCAGTTGATGGAAACCTTACGAGCAGTGACGAAGACGGAACATTCGCAGCAGCGATGGAGATAATCCGGTGAGAGCATGTGGTGGGGCTCACAGTCAATGAGCCTCGAAATGCTAGTTTCGTCATTAGCAGACGGCGGCGGAGATTCATAATGACAGATCAACACGTTATCTGTGGTATTACACGAAACCATGTCACCAGCATCTACGCCGCAGAACAAGCTAGTAGAAGAACGATCGGACGACTCGGACATAATGAAGAAGAAGAATAGAGTGAAATATTTCTACAAACGGGGATGACGGAGGTTGTGAGGAGCATTGGCAATGGAGGAAGAAGAGAAGCTATGTCGATGGAGATGGGTGCTGGTCATCCGTTGTAGTTTGGGGGGTTGGGGTGGGTTATGGATTTGGACACGATGGCAAGTTTTAGTTTCAGCTGATATTCTTTTTTTTTTTTCTTTAGCTCGTTTAATTATTTCGTTTTGTTTGTTTTGTCTTGTGTTTGTTTCTGTATACGGAAGAGAAAGACGTAGGCTTGTAGTTGTATGCTCGTAGTTATACCAGGTATCTTATTGAAAATCCTTTTGTCAAAAATACTTTCTAATAACGGATTCAAGATGTGTTCTCATAAAAAGATGCGGTAAGGATATTTTTATGACAATAATGTTATTAGTAAAATAAATTTTATTTATATAAATTATTGTAATATTATTATATTATTATCATATAAATTCTGTAATTTATTTTTTTTATCCTCAACAAAAAAATATTTATTATTCTAAAAACATATGATATGTCACAATGGTAATTATTAATATTAATTTACATGTACTAATTTGGGTAAGCAATATTTCTTTCAATATAATATGTTTAGAGAAAGGTTTAAATGACAGATTATATTTATTTTTACAAAATATTTTATTAAACTATCCTATAAATATGACATTATTTCAAGATTCTGTTTTATCAAAGTTTTAATATTATCATAAATATTATTATATATTTGTTTTACAATTCTTTATTTAATAAATATTTAACTTTGAAGCTATTTACTATATTATTTAAAATAATAATATTAGAATACAAATTATCTTTAAAAAAATTCATAATAATTATATAATACTATCATATTAGTTTGCAAGAAAAAATTTATACATAAAATTTTCATATTTAATATTACGGTATTAGAAATTATCAAATAATTTTTTTCTCGTCTAAAGGCATTATGATAATAAATATACGCTTTTTCCCATACCATTTAGTGGTGTATATGTTTTTCATCTTCATTCACAATAAAAAATGAGAAATATATAAAAAATAAAAGTCTTAATTAAGTCAAGATAAATCAAATATTTTTAATATCATGCATTTGTAGATCAAATATTAGAGTTTTGTTATATTGGTGCATGATTTTCACGTGTTTGACATTGAAATGAACGTTATATTTACATTTAATGTGACAAATATATTCTTGGACAGTAAATTTTGTTATTTTTTCCAAAAATCTATTTTTATCATAACGTATAAATCATTCTTTTAAAAAAAAACAAAAATCATGCCAATCATGTAATTTTCAGGAGTTGATAGTAAGTAATTTAAATTTGAAAATATTTAAGCACAAAATAAAATAAAAATATTTTTTTTTTTGATTATGAATCCATTAATGTTGTGGCTTTTTAATACATATAACTAATTTATAGAAATTCGATTCTGTTATTGAAAGCAATTAGCATTTTTGAAAAAAGGTTGTGGAAAAATAGAACCCATAAACTTGTTCGCTAAACGAATCTTTCATTATAACATATGAGAACAAGAAATTAATGGCATTAATTTGTTGTTGCTCAATAATAGAATATATAATATGATTTTTATCACCCGTGACCATTAATTGTTCTATTGTAATGTACTTCAATTACTATAATTTTTCATTGATAACTTACACTCCACAGAGCTGCGTGCTGGCTACACAATTAGAAAAATTTGGTAGGTATACAATTAATTCAAATTTATTTTTTTTACAATAAATTTTGTCGGTGTTTTAAAAAATTTATGATAGTCCTTACTAGAGAACTACTATATGTATGTATGTACGTATGTGTTAGACAAAATTAATTAGGTAAATTATGTTATGCAATTTGTATATACATTAATTAAAAATGGGTGTATGATTAAATATTTAATTTTTTTGGCTAAAATATTTTTGTGTAGTGAAAATGTCGGCCATCTTGTTAAACCTATTTAAAAAAATAAATTTATTTTTTTAATCACTTAATCTTACAAAAGAATAACATTAAAATAAAAATCCTTAAGAAAAAATATGTGACAATAAATTCTCAAATTCTCGAAGAATATTTGAATCTCGAAACAACAGAAGAGACCCACATCCAATCCAACTCGTCTACAGAAGTCTCAAAATAGGGCTAAAATAATAATTGAGCAGATTGCCCAAAATATTTAGGCCCAATTTCACTCCATTATGGGACAGATTTGCCTATTATATAATCATGCGAATTAAATTAAACATTCTTTTCTTAATGCCAGTTACAACAATTGGTTATAAAAACAAAATTAAGATTTAAGGAACAACATTAAAAATTTAAATTAACGATTTCGGCTACTTCAACTACTTCTGGGTTAGGATTTCTTAACCTTAATGAACAACTACGCGATTTAAATCAATAGGATTTTCAGACGTCTGATTTTTCAACTGATCAAGTCCGCGATTTTCAGATGTCCCATTTTTTGATTGATCATCACCACGATTGGACGATTCTTTTCTTCTTGCATCCAATAGAGCTTCCCAAGCGTTGTCGTTTTTAAATTTAACCACTTCGACTGCCGGTTTCCTTCCAATTATATCCATTAAAGTCTTGTTCCTGATACGCTCACGGCTCCTCCTTATCACTAAAACTTTCTTGGCACGATGAGGGTAAGACGACGGTGATGCCTCCGCTCTACAGTTTGTTGACCCTACCGATGAACACTGGTTTTCAATTTCAACCATCTGATTTTTTGACTGATCATCTCCACGATTGTAACCCATCAGCATGTTGTACGCTTCTCTTCTTCTTGCATCCGACAGAACCTCCCAAGCTTCGTTTATAAGTTTTTTAGCACTCTCTGCCGCAACCGAAGAACATTTATCTGGATGAAGCAAATACGACAGGGAATAATAACGTTTCTTGATTTCATTGATTCCGGCGCCCGTACGATTTTTTAGGCCAAGAACTGCGTACCAGCTTCTCTCTTCTACGGCAAGCTTGTTGACCATGTACGCTGCGTAGTGTCCATTGAGTCCTGGAAGTTTGGGATTCTTTGACCGTGCTCTTTCAATGGCGCAGATTGCAAAATCGAATTTTTTCTGTCGGAAGAATTCTTCTGCCATGTCTCTACAGGTTTGAGCTTCCTTTTCTAAGAGCATGTCTTTGCAGGCTTCGGTTTCCTTTTCTAGCGGACGGGATAATAAAATCTCTGCGAATTTTGGGTTCTTAATATGAGAATCCATGATTGAATGAGAACGAGAGTGAAGACGCAGCACAGGGACGGGGACTTGAAGATTTTTTTTGTTCGAAGAAGATGTAATGTAATACGCCAGTTCGAGCTATATATGGAGTCAGAACTCGTAAGCAGATGTCATTTCGGTTTCCTATGATTAGCGGGATTTACGAAACCGATGTTGTTCGGATTTGAGATTTCTTACGGAGGGCGGATTTGTAAGGACATGCATCACCACTTTTGCCCCATAAAAATCCTAAATGGACTAGGATAAGGAATTCTTTATTATTATTATTATTATTATTATTATTATTAAATGAGAGAAATAATTGCATAATCCGGTTTAATTAGGAAAACTGCATGTTTTAGGGTTCACATTTATTGTCGAATTAATCACTCAATTAGGAAGTTAATGACTAAAATTGTTTTGTTGTACTTTCAATATTAGTCATTTTCAAATTATTTTAAAACATTATTTCTAACACATGTAAGTAATATATACATATTAATCTCAATTCTTAAAAATGCATAAATTAAACTACTAATAAATAATATAACAAAAAAAATATAGACTTAAAATGCCCTTATTGCTTGCACAAAAGAATAAAATTACTTCAATAAGTCATTTTATAAACCTTTATGAATGTTTTTATTTTTTACTAGTAGGATCAAAGAGTGGTTAAATAACCAAAAATATTTTCTAGCATTATGAATGTATGTTTGACCTAATACATTACAGTCCCATCGAGTGCGCACTCTAAAGAGTAGATTGTTCCAAAATTTTTATGCCCAGTTGGACTCCAATATGGGAACAAATTTGCCTTTCCCAGGGCTGACCATTCTTTCTTCGTCAGCAAAATAATTTAGCTGTATTTAAATTCTTACACAAAAGTCAAAGGAAATTTTGACACAGTACTCATGAAACAATGTGATATAACCTAGGTTGTCATTTTATTTGTTTTCTTTTGTTGCATTGCTTATTGAATTCTATTTTAACATCTAATCATATAATATGCCCACGTCCTCTTAGCAAATCTTATTAGAGAACATGGCACATTAGGGATTAAAAAAATAAATATTTTAATAAAGATTCCGATTTCTTTAATTTAAAATAATAACATAAAATTTTATCTATTAAATTTATGCAATTTAAAAATAAATAAAATTATTAAATTAACAGAATTAAATATTATTTTTTGAATTTATATTTTAATTATAACATTACACAAATTCAATAGATAAAATTTTGTATCTAGTTATAAATCAAAAATTTTAATTAAAAGAGCTTGATACTTTATTAAATACTTGAAATTGTGGTATATATTAGTTAAAAAGCACGATAATTATATTAATGGGTCAGAATTTCTTATTTAGACCGTGAATCAAATACAAGATTTTCTCATTTATCAAATATTTTTTATTGTAACAAAATTCTTATACTAAACACTAGACCTGTGTAATCCATTAAATAACAAAACGCAATATGAATCTCTAGTTTATATAGGATCATAACGTGAATCACATTCGGATTTTATATTTTGTTAACTTCACTAGTTTTTCTTTTCTTGCTAGTACGATCAACGGAACTCCACGGCGATGAAGAAGACGACGTTGCAGCAGGGCTAGGGTTTTTTGACCTTTTTGATGGAACCTGAATTTCAGATGTCTTTTTCTTGGACAAGGACAACGACAGAACACGATTATAACCCATCAGTATGTCGTATACTTCCCTTCTTTTTTCATCTGACAGAACTTCCCAAGCTTCATTTACAAGCTTGACTGCACTCTCAACCGCCACAGAAGAACATTGAAACAATTGCGCTGGTAGCCCCTTGTAATGTCTCTTGATTTGATTGACTCCGGCACCGTGATCTTCAACAGCCAGAATTCCGTACCAGCATTTTGTTTCGATGGCAAGGTGGTGGACAAGGTACGCGGTTGAGTAGCTGTGGATGCCGGGACGCTTAGGGTTCTCGAGCTTTGCACTCTCAATGGCGCAACGTGCGAGAGGAATCTTTTGCTGAATGAAGAAATCTTCAGCCAGGTCTTGCAAGGCTTTAGCATCCTCGTTTAAGAACTTGGCGAAAGTCATTGCTTCAAGTGAACAGGACATTCTTCAACTTGAATTTGAAACCGAAACAGAGACAGAGATTTTATGGAGATTTGTTTTGTAGGGGGAAAGATTAAGAGTTTCTGTACGTATATACTTACAGTCGTTAATCGACGTCGTTGCGGTTTCAATGTGTAAAAACTTTTCGTAATGTAATGTAGTCTTAATTGAATAGGAAAAGAAGTTAGCATAAATTAAGTAATAAAGCAGGACAAATTAAGTAATGGGAATTCAAATAGATAAAAGAATAGCATACCCTGATATAGCAAGAAGAAATAAAGAGTATTATTAAGGTTACTTTTGTAAATTTTGTGGATATCACAGCATGTCGTTCCAAGAAAGTATATAATAATAAATGCCAACCGATCTCTCTATTGTAAAAGAAACTGCAACGTTTTCAGATTCTTTACTAAAACCTGTAATATAATGGCTAGTTCTCAACTAATTATATAATACTCCTACAAGCTTGGCCAGTAGCTCAAGTTTTTGTGTACTTAGCAGAAATACTTGAAATTTTATACAGATTTTATTAACCTTTCTACATACTTGATTTGATAAAGCATCATCTCCAAAAAAATAATGCCTAGTGTAGAATAAATTCAGCATCTCTGTTTTCACTCATTTGGGGTTTTGTAGTCATCAAAAGAACTCCGAACCTAGAACAAATGGAAAAACCGTTTTACCTTAGAAGGCAGAGAATAGAATTCTTCGTTCCTGGTATCTTCTTCAAAGTATCGGAACCTCCCCCACCAATGCCTGCCACTATCACGACATTTTGCAGGGTGTCCAAGACTCCGTGCAATCCAAGAATTAGGCAACTATAATTGCCACAGTTGCTGGGGAGGAGAACATTACTTACCCTACGTATAGGCTTTGAAATTAGGGTTTTTAGGGTAAAAAGGAAAAAAACTGGATGTCTCAAATATGAACATTTTCCTCTAATGGATGGCTTCTAATTTGTGCAAATTTAAAAGGAACACTTTTTTTTTTTTTTTAGCCCAAATTAAGTTAATCCAATTTACTCAAAATATTGACTATTTGTATTTGAATTTAAGAGTGAATAGTTTTAAACTCGATCACGGCATTCAAAAATTGCTTTTGTTCCTTTCCTTCCTTTTTTTTTTTTTTTTTGTGGAATATTTGTTTTCTTCTCAAAAATGTGTTTACTTAAATTTATTGGCATACTCCAATTGACTCGGAAATTTTTCTTGTTTTGGACTTAATTCATTTTTATTTATTTTGTGTTCTAGAGAATAGAAATAGATCTTAAGTAGTCAAGAAAGTCTGCCAAACCATTATATTTCATCAGCTGGAGTCGGTATGTTGGGTGAACAAATAATCTCAAATGGGAAATCAAATCTAATGCCCATTTGATTTTTGCTTCAATTTTGACACCCTTATTCTTTTTCTTTTCCTTTCTTATTTTTTGAAATTAGAATTGACATAGTTTTTAAATATAAACTAGACTTTTGAGGCCCAGCAATCAATCTTTTGCACGTTTAACCCAATTTTCAGGAATAATATAACAGGCATAGGGCAACTTGTAAAATTGGGAATCTAATCCAGAAGTTAAATGCTGGTTTTGATTATATTACAAGTGGACAGAAATGAACTTGACATCACAGATAAATCTACAGGCCTCTTGCATTTCAAATCCTCACCTTCTATTAAGTGAGATTGTTTAAAATCATATGGGATAAGATTGAGATCATGTTTGGTGTGAAGATGTTATAGCCACACAATAACTTTTGGCTTTTACTCCATATCAATTGTTGTGGGATAATAGATTAAATTAATTAAAATATAAATAAATTTTATAAAAATTAATTTTACTAAAGATATTTTATAAATTTACTTTTAAGTAAAAACTAATTATTCGAAATATGACTAAATAAAATTTGAGTGTTTGAATGAATTTCAGAGCAAATAATTTTAATTTGTGAACGTTTTTTTTTATAATTTTTAAAGTATATATTTCTGCAATTCAGCTCCTCAAATTTCCATTTTAAAATTAATTATACAAAATAAAGCTTAAGTCATATTATAGCATTATAATTGTACCGTAGCTATTGTTCAAATAAAAGGGAAGACTTTTAACTCAAAAATAAACTTTTACTTTCTAAACTAATTGCTGATTTGCTAAAAAAATAAATAATTCAACAGTTGAAATGAACCTTGAGATGGAACATCCTAGTCTTAGTCTTAGTCTTGTTAGGTATTTCTTCTTGATTAAGACTTTAAATTATAACTCAAATTGGATTTCACTTCTGTTTATTGAACAAATAATTAAGACTTTAAAAATCCATTAGATTTTGATATAAGCAAAGTTGAGATTCTACATCTTGTTTTATTTTAAAATAATATTTGTCCATTGAATCAATTAAAGCCTTCCTTAGTCTATACAACAATAAAATCGGTCAAAATAATATGGCATGTTGAGTTTTAATTAATAATAATATTGATGATATAATTTTATATATAAATTAATGTGGTATAATTATTTTTTATTATTTATTTTTTAAATAAATTTATTTTTGTTCGCAAAGAAGATGTATACTACTCATAATCTATTTTAACGTTGATAATTATAATTTTTATTTTCATTTCATGGAGTGGAACTAAAAAAAATATATATATAAAATGCATTTTGAAAACTCTTGAAAATTACAATTTATGGGCTTTATTGTCCACTTGCTTAATTATATCTGTCATTTTGATTGTGGCTCTAAATTTCAATCACCTAATCAATTGGTAATTGCATGATCCTTGCCTCCGCGTTAAGAAATTTAATGGCAAATGTCAACTTTTATAAAAAAGTATAATTTAATCTAATAATTTTCAGCCCTACGTAGATACTCATAGATTAAGTGTTAGAAACCTTTTGGTCAAGTAAAGAAAAATTCTAAGGACTTTTAAATTTGTAATAAATAAAAAATAACAAATATTCTCTATAATTTTAAACAATGATATATATATATTTTTTATGACAGATACTCTTTTCAAATTTAAAATTAATAATAAATACTCTTTTACATATACTTTTATGACAGATACCTCTCAAATTTAAAATTAATTATAAATACTTTTTATAATTTCAAAAATACATATATAAAAATACATAAAATTTACAAATATTTTTTTTTTTATATTTTTATGTATTTTTAATTTTTTGAACTATTTATATTCATCAAATTATAAATTTTATAATTTAATTTTATGTATTTTTAAATTAAATATTTTTATGTTCTTTTAATTATAAATTTTATTAATTAAAGTTTATGTATTTTATATATTTTTATGTAATTTTATAAATTTTTAATTTATAAATTTTTATACTCTTCAAATTATAAATTTTATAATTAAATTTTTATGTATTTTATATATTTTTAGTTTTTAATTTTTTATGTTCTTTGAATTATAAATTTTATTAATTAAAGTTTATGTATTTTATATAATTTTTTTATGTAATTTTATGCATCTTTAACTTATGATTTTTTATGTTCCTTAAATTATAAATTTTATAATTTAATTTTAAGTATTCTATATAATTATTTATATAATTTTATGTATTTTTAATTTTTTATGTTTTTTAAATTATAAATTTTATAATTTAATTTTATATAATTTTTAAACTATAAGGTTGTATTTGTTATTATTTTTAAATTCGAGAGGAGTATTTATGACAAAAGTACATGCAGGAGGTCATAGGAGATATTTATTATCAATATTTGTCACGAAAAAAACACAAAAAATATTTGTAATCTTGAAACTATAAAAAATATTTGTCATCCCTTTTAATAAAGTTTAATCATATAAATAACTAAAAGTTTATAAAAATTGTATATCATAAAAATTATATGAGATTTTTTGAAAAGTCCTTTAATTGATTTATTATAATTATCAATATTGATTATTTTTTTAAATGGAGGGCATGGGTTCAAATCCAACAAAATGTGAGACTTTTATCGTTGATGCACAAAATTCTTGGCTAGTTCACATCACAACTGGCTATGTAATCTGAGTTAACAAAATGATATTTTGCATGCAAGAAATCTAACTTTCACACTCGCGTCTTCCACAAAATAAGTCACTCTCACCAGAACCTGAAAACAAAGGAAAAAAGTTAATCGTCGATGAATTTTCTAGCTCAAAATCCGGCGAACGTTTTGACAGTTGCTTACAAATAAATTGCAGAGGATTTTGTAATAAATTTTTTTTATAAAATAACAAGTGTAATGTTATCCAAAAAAAAAAAAAGGTACACGTTAATGCTTAAATTTTTTAGAGATGAAAGATTCAGCTCACTATATAGACTTTTTATTACGATCGACGTAAAATTTTTTCGAAAATTATTTGAAATCACAGAAAAACGAACTAAGAGTAAAGTCGAATTCTCGACAAATAAACTCCGACGCTCAAGTCAGTTGAATGGTGCAGGATCAAATGAAAAGAGGAAAAATATGAGTATTTGAATGTTTAAGAATTTTACCGACCCGAAAAATTAGGTTACAGAAATATCTGCGAGTGCGATTTCTGTCTTCACTATTGAAAAATGATTTTTCTTAGGATTCCCTTCTTTAGAAAACAAAAAAAAAAGTCCTCCTGTATTACTTTTAACTTTTAGAGAATCTTTGCACGTGTGAGTATCGGAGAATGAGAATTTAATTAAATAGGAATAAATACGATGGTTGGATTAATTTTTTTATCACTCCATTACGTTAAATTTAGAGTAATTACGAGTGTCTGTAATTTATAAGACATGATATATCTTAATGTAATAAGATGTTTAAATAATTTTTTAAACAGTATATTTATTAATTTTATTTAATATTTATATTTTTAAAATAAAAAATTTAAATCATCTTTATAATTAAAATGAATATTAAGATATCAAGGCGATTAAAATTGAATCGGGTCTCTGACTTTATAACTGTTGGGATCTAAAAATTTCAGTTGAACAACTCTGAAATCGGTAAAAGTTATCAACAGTCTCTTATTTTTAAATGTCCGTATCTATTTAAATCCAACAAAATGTGAGACTTTTATCGTTGATGCACAAAATTCTTGGCTAGTTCACATCACAACTGGCTATGTAATCTGAGTTAACAAAATGATATTTTGCATGCAAGAAATCTAACTTTCACACTCGCGTCTTCCACAAAATAAGTCACTCTCACCAGAACCTGAAAACAAAGGAAAAAAGTTAATCGTCGATGAATTTTCTAGCTCAAAATCCGGCGAACGTTTTGACAGTTGCTTACAAATAAATTGCAGAGGATTTTGTAATAAATTTTTTTTATAAAATAACAAGTGTAATGTTATCCAAAAAAAAAAGGTCCACCTTAATGACCAAATTTTTCAGGGATGGAAGATTCAGCGTACTACATAGAATTTTTATTGTGATCAACGTAAAATCTCTTCGAAAACTATTTGAAATCACAGAAAAACGAATTAAGAGTGAAGTTAAATTCTCGACAAATAAACTCCGGCGCTTAAGTCAGTTAAATGGTACAGAATCAAATGAAAAGAAAAAAAAATATGAGTGTTTGAAAATTTTACCGACCCAAAAAATTAAGTTCGAAAAATATTTGTGAGTACGATTTCTCTCTTTACTATTGAAAAATAATTTTTCTTAGGAATTCCCTTCTCCAAAAAACCAAAAAAAAAGTTCTTCTTTCTGTGTTACTTTTATTTTTTAGAGGACTTTTGCATATGTGAGCATCAGAAAATGCGAGTTTAATTAGACAAAAGTAAGTATGGTGGTTGGATCAATTTTTTTACCATTCCGTCACATTAAATTTAGAATAATTATGAGTGTCTGCAATTTGTAAGACATAATACATCTTAATGTTAACGTAATAAAATGTTTAAATAATTTTTTAAATAATATATTTATTAATTTTATTTAATATTTATATTTTTGAAATAAAAAATTTAAAGGATCTTAATAATTAAAATGAATATTGAGATATAAGGCGATTAAAATTGAGTCATGTCTCTGACTATATAACAGTTAGTTGAGATCGAAAAACTTGAGTTGAACAACTCTGAAATCGGTAAAAGTTATCAACAGTCCCTTATTTTTAAATGTACGTATCTATTTATAGTGCAATGGGGAGAGAGGATGTGAAACCACATATGGATTTTTCATTAGCTCGTTGGTCCCAAAGTCACCCGATAGGGCGGTTAGTCTATAGCATTTACACCAACTTACGCCACTGCTTGTACTAACGGCTTGTCCCTTAGCATGTAAATAAGAGATTTGATGTGACACGTGGGTCGACTCTGGTGGTGCTAATACGGCCTCTGATTTGATGCTTTTGGTATAGGATGGTCCTTTATTCTCAAGTCGGCGTCCTCGGTAGGGATCCTTTGGCGTCAGAAGCCAACGCGGGCAGTGGCTAAGGTCAGAAATGTAAGGTCACCACACCACACCATGGCTCTTTGAGAAGCCTAGAGGGTAGCAAGGTGGGGGCATAACACTTACATTTATATGAGAAAAGTTTTTCTGTAAATAGTGCAAGTAAACATCTCTTATTTTTTCAAAATAATCATGCCCTTAATATGAAAGTAAATCTTCGAGGGAAGACTTTAACAACACTCTGTTCTTAATTTGGGTGTAAAACTCTATACTAGAGGTTTAATAATGTATATATACACACGCACAAATGCTAAAAGCCATTAGACCCAAAAAAATCATTCTAATGCGTTTTTTTTGACATAATTAGGAACATCCGACGAGTATAAAACTGCTGACATTGCCATAATTGTTTCTAAGTTCAGATAATATGCTTCTGGTACAATTTGACAGATAGTTTATGCCGTAACTTACCTGTCATTTTTCATATATATTGCATTTTCACATACAATTATAACTTAAATGAGATGAAAAACCTGAAAAAGATTCGTATAAGATAAGATTAAATATTTACATATAAAATGAATGTATTCGTTCAATCATAAATTAATTAAATTTTTTTTTTTATATATAATATGTTGAAGTGTGATTAAAGTTTTAGCTAAAACTAATGTCCAATCAAACAGATAATAAAAGTTTTTCAACTAAAAAATAGAAGATTTAGAAGTCAGAATATTTGATTAAATTTAATTGAACGAATTAGAGAATTCGTTTTAACAAATTGTGGTATCAAATTATTTTAAAAAATAGTGTAAATTTTGACAAAATGAATTTAATAAGTCATTATAATTTTTCGATTGCATTAAAAATTTTGATATATTTTAATTTGTATTTGTTCCTTATATAAAGCTTAAATGTTTTTTTAGGTTAATAATAACAAGAGAATATAAATAATTATTCTTTAGAATGGAAGAAAGCTTTTTAAAAATATCTTAGAGTCAATAAAAATCTTGTGAGTAATAGAATATAAAAATGTGTATTTGTTCATGTAACCATATCTATTATTATATTCTTTAAAATTTTCAGATTAATACAAATTTCTTCTCTTATTAGTTTTTATATTCTTGTGTGATTTGTTATTTGTTTATTAAGGATTGGTTTGTTTGTGGCTTTTTTTAGTTGTCTTTTAAGATTGCAAACGGTCATAACTCAGAAATTTATATTTCACTAAAATTTCTTGATTCATATTATTGGCATCAAGGCTTTTAGTTCTTTATATAATATTTTAATATTAATCGACTAATATTATAAAAAAAAAAAAAAAATAACTACTATTGTTAGCAAGACATTATTATTTGTTATCTAAAGTTACAAATAAGCAAATATGATTAAAATAAGTCATTATTTGATTGTAACGTATAACGTGTGAATCCAATTCAACCCAACATTGGGTGAATTTATTATTCAAAACTGTCTCAAGTTTTTAGATGGTCTCGACTTCTTAACTTTTGTTATGTCCAATAATCATTTGGAAATTTTTTAAATGATCAAAAAGTTGAATAGAACGTGACTCCAAGTAATTCAATGATTAATTGTAAATTAAGATAACTATTTGAAGGTAAATAAATTTATTTTTAATTAAAATAATTTTAACCAGTTGACCGTACAAGACACGGCAAGGCGATGGATGCATACTATCCTATGTATTTATGCAGCTTATGATTTCAAATTAACATATATTGTATGAAAAATTATGAGTAAATTTTACAACATATTATTTTAAAGAAATAAATTTACATGTTAAAAATTACAATAAAAAAATATTTGTACAATCTTTTAAAATATTGTCAATATTTTTTATATTATTGTATTTTTAAAATATATATATAATTTATTTTTAACGAGGACATTTTTATTTTATTAAAATAAAAATGTATAATGATAGTTAATCCAATAATTATTATTTTATTATATTTTATTAATTGATAAAATATAATAAAATAATAATTCTTAGATTAATTTAATAATAATTATTATTATATGTATTTTTTAAAATAAAAATATTTTTATTGGGAGACACGCCAATGCGAACTGTGAAGTCAGACGATACCCGTTTTCCGTTTTGTTGGTCTACGACATTGCAATTCCCGAAGCAAATTTAGATGTACGCGTTGTGAACACGGATGGAACGGATTAAATTTTCAGATTAGTCATTATATTTTAGAAATATAAAACTTATTCAGTTTGTTTTTTCTAAAATTTGTGCGAAATGTGTCCTTATATTAACAGATTTTCACATTCGTATTGTCACAACGCTTATTTTACACAAACAAATCAAATAAGTCCTTAACCGTTATAACAAATAGTTCCTTAAAATTAAATCTTCTAATTATTTTTTTAATTTTATTTAAACACAAGATAATAAAATAAAAATATTTTATTTACACTTTATTTTTATTAATAAGCCAATCACCCTAGTAACACAAACATGACCGAAGAAGGAATGCAATAGATACATGATTAGAAAATGTTAGTCTAAAAATGAAAAGAAAAAATTAATAAAATATCTATCAGGTAAAAAATGAGATAAATACTAATATGCCAGATTTATTCATTAAATGTGAAAACTGTGGGGATCAGTATGATATTCACCCTTCTACTAATTTTCCTTTAACCTTATTCACCTACCGTGACTACCACGAAGTCGTGAGCCAATCAAAACCGTTCATCGCACATCAAATATCCACTCGTGCTCGTCACCCAGTAACCTCCACCAAATAGAACAATATCAAAAGCAACCTTTCTCCTCCTATAAAAACCTTAATTCTTTTGCATTCATTAATCTTTTTCCTCTATTTGAACAGTGAAAGACTTTCTGTAAGGAAACAAAGAAACGAAGATCTAAATCGAAATCTCTGCCAAAAGGTTCAATCAATACACAGAATGAGCTACTACAATCAGCAGCAGCCTCCTGTAGGCGTTCCTCCTCCTCAAGGTCGCATTCTTTATTTCTTTATACTTGATTACGATGATATTTTGATATTTATATGAATCAATTAATATGGTTTTGTGTTAATTTCCTTGATTTTTAATCGTTGTAATTCATTTTGCTTTGGATTATTGATCGTTATATCTTGTTATTATTTTTCAGTTATGAATCCAAGAATTTCAGATGAGTGATTTAGGTTTAGGGTTTACACGTTTTGCGGTTTATGCGTTATATTTGGATCTGCGTCATTTAGTTTAGGAGATTGTTTTATTATTTCTTTGCCCGTTTTTTCTTTTCTTGATTCTTAATTTTAGGATCTATTTATGACTGACTTGTTTCTGTTATTTTCGTGGGTTCGTTCGGAAACACGCGTGATAGGTTATCCGCCAGAAGGATATGCCAAGGACGCATATCCTCCACCAGGCTATCCTCCGCAAGGATATCCCCAGGGAGGATACCCTCCCCAAGGATATCCCCCGCAGTACGCTCCTCAATACGCACAGCCTCCTCCTCCTCAACAAAAACAAAGCTCAGGTTTCTTGGAAGGATGGTAATAATCTCTTTCTCCCTCTTGTTTACGTATTCTGTGCTTAAAATGGTAAGTGGAAAGGGTATGGATCTGAGTCAACTCCGTAGGGTGCGTACGTTAGCTAACGTGCGCGGTGGGGTTAGGACGTGTTTGGATTGAGTTCTCACGAGTCACATGTAATTTAATTTCTTATTGAGTCAGTTGAAGGTTGCTTTTGGTCATTTACGTGTTAGAAAATATGTAGGCGATAGTTGATTATTTTGTGTTTAATTTTTGAAGGCTATATTTTGTCTTTGGACTGATAAAACATTCGCTATATGTTTCGTCTCTTGGCATTGTTCCTGGTTCATTAGTCTTCCGGGGAAAAATCGGTTTCAATTTTCTACACAGCTCAATTACTCTGTAACAACTGTGTACAGTTAAAATAACAGAAACATATGACTTCGGCCCGGGTCTGTACAGCCATCGTACTGTCTAATGGGTTGTATTTAGTACAGTCTATCTCAACGCTCATCATCACCAGCTGCATTTTACTTTTTTAATTTGGTTTTAATGAGAAGTTTGTTTTAATTTGTTTCCGTATTTCATTGTTTCCAGTTTGGCTGCTCTGTGCTGTTGCTGCCTGCTGGATGCGTGCTTCTGATAATGGGAGAACTCTGCAGAGGCGAAACTTGAATGAAGTGTGATAAGTGAGACGAAATTAACATTGGAAATCTGCAGTTCATTTGTTTTAGATGGCCCTGTGACTGTTTAGTTTCATCTGTGTTTCTTTTTTTTATTTTTTTCTCTTTTCTTAGTCGTTTATTTTCGTTAATAAAATTTGAACATTTGCTTGGAAGACAATGATGATTCTGTTTCTATTGATGAGCTGGTATTATGTATAAGTACCGAAGATTCTGAGCTCTTTTTTCTGGACTGTTATAAATAAATCTTTCCTCTTTTTTCTACTAATTGTGTATGATTTCCTTAACATTTTTTTTTGTGGGGGTGATAATATTGAATATTGATACATTGATTAAAGTATTTAAATGGGCATATTGTGGGTTGTGATGTGGCTGGAGAAAGTAGGCATATGCTTTTAGGTTGCTGAAGAATATCTATGTTGTTGGACTTTTAATTTTTGCATTTTATTATCCACTTTCTTGCATATCCTGCCTGCTGGATAAATATCTTTCATTTCAAGGAAAAATTAGGGGACAAAAAGGAAGAGAAAGAAGGATGTGATATTGGGGTATGTTTATGTTCTTTTATTTATTTATTTTTTTTTGTGTTTTTTGAGTAGGAATTTTTAAAATTTTTATTTTTTTTCAAAAAGAAATCAAAAGGTATTCCTATTATTTTGTTGGTTCAGCTGGCGAAAGAAAGAGACATTTCAACCACCTTAGTTGGCATGTATTAGTCGCAACTACTTTTAGATGTATTTTGATCAGTTCAAATTTGTTTTGAAAAATAGGTAATGGGAATGCCATAATAATTGATATGTTGATAATGTATTATTTGCTTCTTATTCTAAATGAGGATGTACTATTCTTGGACGATGACACCCAAAAATGGATCACTTGCCAAACCAAAACGTCTTGTCAGTATCAGAATACTGGACAGGTTACTCGGCTTCCACTTTTACTAGTAAATGGGGGTGCTCCAATGGGTCCTTATCCCTATTCTAATGGTGGAAAATGTCTGGCTAGAATCATTTTAATAAAATGATCAACTTTTTTAATTTATTCTTTATTATTGTCAAAACTGTTATTAGTTGATTTTGATTTTGAAACAAGAAAATTTAGCAAGTGACATTGATCGCCTTCGAAAAAAAAAAAAAAAAGAGAAAGAGAAAGTTGACATTCCATTCCATTTAAAACAAGACCGACGTTAAGCTCTATAATACACTCGTCGCCGTATTGGTTCGTGATGCTCTAAAATTTTTGGCATTCCCCATTTGATTCAATACTTGTGTATGCCGTACTTGTATAAGTTAAATAATGGATGGACATGTGGTATAAGAGGTTATTTTTTTAAGTTAATAATTAATTTGTGAATTTGTTTATTTTAAATAATTAAATTTATTTTTTTCAGTTAATAAACTTTTTAAGATATTTTTTATTTTATAAAATAAGTAATTTTTTTTATTTTTGTTTGAATTTAAAAAGTTTATAAAATATCTTTATAAAAATATACTTATCTAATTTATTTACATTTTTACCCGTATAAAATTTAACATTTTTATAAAATTATACATATTGTTTATTAAAGGATTGCACATCATTAAAAATTTAATATAATAAAATAGTTTTATTATTATTTTAATTTATATTTATTAAGCTATCTTATAAATTTAAAATAATTATTTATTTTTATTTAATATAATTAATTATAATGATTCTTAAAATTTTATTATTTATTTAACATAAAAATTATAAGAATATAAAGATAAAAATATTAAGTTTCAGACATTTTTATTTTAAAAAATAAATAACTTAACGTTTGTATTCAAATTTTAAACAAAAAAAGTAAACAAATCATTAAGATTCACATTCAAATTTATTTAAAATTCAGTAAAAAAAAAGATGCAACCAACCTAAATTTTACTTAATTTTAAAAATAAAATTATAAGAATTATTTAGTAATATCAACTATTAATTAGACTTATTTATATTTTAATTAGCATCTATTTTTTTTAGCTTTTATCTCGTAATTATTATGAACTAAAAGAACTGTAGAATTATAATATTTTAATACCAAATATACTAAGTTTAGATAACCAGAAAACCTCCCATAATTTCTGCTTTTGCATTCGTATAATTGCCTACTGGTGAAAAAAAAAAAAAAAAAATGAGTTACCCATTGCAAAGGTGGGTAGAAATATAAATACAATTAAATGTAAATGAATTTCTAATTAAATTTAAATATTTAGTATAAAATTTTAAATTTATAATTAAATTAATTTACATTCCAGAACTAAATGTTTAAATTTAATTATAAATTCATTTGCATTCCAAATGATTGTTGTACAATGCTTATTTCTATTAAAAGTTTAAAAATAAACACATAAATAATTTTATTCGGTCAATAAAATTAATCTAAAAACCCAAAAACTCATTGAAAATTGTATTTTCCCAGTCTGAAACCTAGGTTTTCGTTGCTGTAACGAAGATACACGCATGGCCGCATCCATCGTCTGACTCAGTCCATGCCCTATTTGCCACCGGATAAAAGTTCGGACACATGTGCGGACTATTACACATCCTCCATCTCACCTCCTGTCACCTTACCGCCACCATACCCTTCCAAGTTCCACCGTACCCGCGGAGAAAACACATGTAATTCGTTGATGAAATGAATTTCAAATCCAAATCGAAAAGACAGAAGCAAAAGAACTTTCCAGAAATTTTAAATTGAACTAACGCTCGATTCTTCTCTGCGTAGCTTTAGCCCGTTTCAGGTAAGTTCTTCTCTTCCTCGTAACGTTTTTAATTGTTTTTGTGATTGATTTATTCTTGCAAGGGCATGTTTATGGCTATGGAATTCAAGTTTATGCGCAATTGCTTATTCATCAAATATGTCTTTGATTGAGGGTTTTGTGTTTACTTTTTAGTTTAATTCTCTTTAGGTTTTTGTTCCCAGATCGGTTTCGTAATTCTGGTTTATGATTTAATTACTATGTTTTGAATTTAATTTGTTGATGTTTTAGGAAATTAGAAAGATAAATGTGTTTGTCTAGTTGATTGGTTGAAGAAGCTCTGACTTTTCAAGTTTTGTTGCTTGTGGAAGGTAATGCGTTTGAGAATGGTAGAGATTGAGATGATAATGTTTATGCACATAGGTTCTGAACCATGTGCGAATTTGAAAGAATCAAAAAAAAAAAAAAATGCAAACAAAAGAACAAACTACAAATTGTGGCATGACTTTGTGAGGAGAAAAAATGTTTGTGTTCCTTACTCTTATGATTGTAATGGAACAGAGGGTCGTAGCTTGTGAAGTTTTTATGTTGCCGGATGTTCAAGTAATCACATTATGTTTAAAAGTTGTATTTCCCTTGCTTTTAGTTGCTACCTTTGTTCTTGGTGTAAGTTTCTGTTTACTACAATGAGTTCATACAACTTTTTTTAGCTATGAGATGTTAAATTTCTTGTTCTCATTGAATTATGGTTTGTGGTTGGAGTAGTCTTCAATTTAGTGGTCAAGGTGGAGGACACATTGTTCAGGGATGTTTTATTTTGTTTAATACCAGTCAGGTTATCATTGCTTATTTTTTCTAAGTTAATTCATTTACGCAAGTTTTGACCATATCAATTGGTGGAATTTGATTGTCTGTGTTGCGTATGTGTGCTGACCATATCAATTAGTGGAATTTGATTGTCCATGTTGGGTGCGTGTGCTGATACATTGTGCTTTGTGTTTGCAGTTCAGATCCTTTTAGAGTTTCCTTTAGCTATTCTTATGGGTGCTCCTAAGCAGAAGTGGACGCAAGAAGAAGAAGCTGCTTTGAAAGCCGGGGTTATCAAACATGGGGCCGGCAAATGGCGCACAATACTTAAAGACCCAGAATTTAGTGGTGTCTTGTATCTGCGTTCTAATGTTGATCTCAAGGT
>JAWDEX010000015.1:1525798-1542001 GCA_035221805.1 Trichilia hirta | reverse complement strand
GCACCTCCAGACTTTAAGAGGCTATTGTCAGCTAAATTAAAGTATTTGGCAGCAACTGGAAAACTCATTAAGGTACTTATATACTACAAATATGCAGTGTTGTGATAATTGATTATTGTAACACTATACTTTGATTCACGAACCTTAAGTATTACAGTCAATAAATGTGTTAATGTTGTGTTCTCTTGGACTTTAGAATTGCTTCTATTCTTTTTTCTGTTTAGATTGACATAAAATTATTTGGAATTAATTGTGAAATATGACTTATAAATGGCATTTTGTTTCTTAATGGGTATACAAAATTTGTATTGATGAATGGAATTTATTATTACACAAACTGCACCATATTGTAGTTTACTGCTTGAATTGGGCAAGTATAAGTTAGTCCGTTATGATGATTGGGAAATCCTAAAAATGATGTAAGACCTGACTGACTAGGAACTGAATGTAGTATCTGGAATATTGGTGTAGTGACAGTAGTTTGATTGTTTTAGGATTGAATTTGAATGCCAGATTGTAACTCTTTTCCTTGCAGATCAAACGCAAATATCGTATTGCATCCGCTATACCCTTTTCTGATAGGAGAAGAAATCCCATGTTGCTTCTGGATGGAAGGCAGAGGTTTTCTTATAAAGTTGATAATGATGACATCAGTGTTCTTACAAAATCTCAGATTGATTTAGAATTGGCCAAGATGAGGAGTATGACTCCACAAGAGGCTGCTGCATCTGCTGCTCATGCAGTTGCAGAGGCTGAAGCTGCCATAGCAGAAGCTGAAGAAGCAGCAAGGGAGGCAGAGGCAGCAGAAGCTGATGCAGAAGCTGCACAAGCTTTTGCTGAAGCAGCAATGAAAACGCTGAACGGAAGAAACAACCCAAAGATGGTAAAACTCGATTCTATAAGTAGTCATTGATGTTAATAATTTTTTTATGAGAAACAGCAAAACGAACATGACTTTATTTGCTTGAAAGTTCTGACATGGGATTGTCAATAACCAAAATTGGGTCAAAGAATTTGAACTACTTGCTTGTAGCTTCGCTTCTATGAAATTGCTGGATCTCAAAAATTGAAGTTTCGGTGGGAAGGAGTTTCTGAGCTTATAAGTTGATACATCTTTTACGAAATTTGCAGATGATACAAGCTTGATGACTACTAAC
This sequence comes from Trichilia hirta, assembly GCA_035221805.1. Taxonomy (NCBI): domain Eukaryota; kingdom Viridiplantae; phylum Streptophyta; class Magnoliopsida; order Sapindales; family Meliaceae; genus Trichilia; species Trichilia hirta. The sequence continues at coordinate 1,540,844 of JAWDEX010000015.1, read as the reverse complement.
AGGCAATGACGTGCAACAAACAATGCATTTTTTGATTAGGTCCCGGCATCTTGCCTGTCCTTCTGTGACATTGCCCGTACTTGTAAATACGGTTATGCTTTTTGGCCAGGATGACTTTCATCAGCACGTCCTGTTGAAATGATAGATAGTTGAACAGCTTTTGCTTCTTGATCAATTCAAACACGAGTTCATGGCCCCTTTTTCCTTTCACTTTTCCGTTATCTATTGGGATTTTCTTTTATGTAGCTGATATTTGTTGATTTTTGGGAACTTTAGAATGTAGTAAATTGTAGAAATTAAGGTGCAGAAAGGAATAAAAACTGTAGGGCCTTTGAGATCTTTGTCATGTAATACTTTACCCATTCCCACGTCTTTTGGAAAGCTCTGTGATGGATGGTGAATGTAGGACTGCAATATATATTATTTGATGTTATTTAAAAATTTATCATAGAACATATCTGAGCAATACTTTTTTTTTCTTATAAATATTACATGAATGATTAAAGATTCTTCATATTCTAATGTGAGCCACTCTCCCAATTTATTGTAACAACTTAAAAAAATTTTGTAGATATTTTTTTGGACGTGTTGATGTATGTTGATTTTGCATAATTTCGTTATTCAATTTGAATTTAGTAAAAACAAAAGATATATTTTTTCTTTGATATGATGTAATTACTTTTTTCAAAAGAAGGGAAACGTATATTTTATATAGATATAGATATAGATATAGATATAGATCAGCGCGTGTGTGTGTGAGCGCGGCAGAGATTGGTTCAACTTTAACATCCCAAACTCCGTTTTATTTGTATGCAGAGTCTAAATTTATAAAAACATATTATTAGCATGATTTTAAAACGTGAAATATATTTCTTTTGTGTGTGTTTTAGTTAAATGCTCTTACATTATATTCTGCATATTTTGTTTCTATAATTATATTATTTTTATTTTATATAATTGTTCTTGTGAGTATGCTATTTAGTTATTAAAATGAATCTTTCACTAGTCATTATTTATTAGTATTATATTATTGAAGAAAAAATATAAGAAAGTGGTATTTAAAATTTGAAGTTTTAAAAGTAATGTTGTTTACTAAAATTTAAAGTTTTAATATGAAATTTTATTTTAATTAAGTATAAAGTCCTGAATAACGATTATTACTAAAACATAAAATTTTATATGGGTCTTAAGTTTTTAATATACATATATGTTTAAATTTTAATAATTTTATGTAGTATTTTTGTTACATTTCTATTCTTTTTCTATTATATTCTTCTTCTATTATATCACGAACTTAAAATTTTGATATGAATAATTATGATTTAAAGATCTAAAAATAAACTAAAATTTGGAGTTCTTAATATCAATTATAAATTTTCACATAAAGTTTTAATATATCAAATTTAAAATTTTGATATGATTAGAACCTGAAGTTTAGCATAATTTTAAAAATCTAAAATTTTAAATCTATAAATCATTAAATATGTGAATCTAAAGTTCCAAATATATGCATAAAATTTGAGATGCTTTTATATTTTTTATGTGATATATATATTTTGTTACTATGATATTAGCTTTTCTTTATTTTTAATAGCTAAAATATCGAGTCTTAAATATCTAAAAGTGTCCACTCCTGATGTTATTAAAAGCAACTATCTTTCCTGAATTTTAAATGCAAGAATGCATCTCTTAGTCTTGAGATTATCCTTATAGGATCAATCAAAAGCCATGATTTTTCTATGTCATTACTTGCACGAGAGTTTAAAAAATTCAATATTTGATAGTTGAGAACTCATTGTACTTATCAAAGAAATTGAAAGAGAATTTGGTTATCAGAGAAATGTTTTTCTCTTATCTCTTAGAGGCAAAAGATAAGTGAATGAATTTAAGATTACAAAATTACAAAACTATTAATAAATACAATTTTGCTCTCTTTCGAATCATATTACAGCTAAAATTGTACCAAATAAATATTCAAAAAAGGTGCTAGAGAAAATATTCTTCACATTTTGTGCAAGTAATGTAATTTTGCAACAATAATATTGCAAGTGTAAATTTTCAAATACTTTCAACTTATCCTTATTTTTTGTCAACTAAATAAAATAATAAAATTTTATTAAGAAATCATAGGAAACATTTAATTGGATCTATGTTATTCTCGAAAGTGAATGTGAACACTAAAAATAGTTATAAACATGAAAAAAGTTGTAAGAAGTGATATGGTTATTGCCCTAATGGTAGTCATAAATTCTCAAGTTGACAAAATAATAAAAATAAATATAACCACTTTAAGTAAAATGTTTATAAAAGGTAAGATACTAATGATAAATTTAAAAAATTTTCTAATGTTCCTTATGAACGGTGCAAAAAAAAAAAAAAAGCATTAGTTGTTGTAGATATGTCCTAAAATCAATCATGTCACACAATTTAAAGATATCATCAATTTGTAAATATATTCTTGTAAATTAGTCCTAACAATATTTGTAATTAATAAAATGATGATTATTTCATTTGTATTTGTTTAATTACTATTCTTTACTTAATATTATGCAAAATGAGATCAATGTATTATGTTTCGAGATTCCATTTGCAAAGAGTTGTAGGTATGAGTATAAAATTTCTAATTTAAATATATTTGAATAAGTTTTTAATTAAAGTAATATCATTAAGAATAATGATATTACATGAATAGCATATTTTATTACTATCAGTGATTAGTATATGATACTAATAGTTATATGACAACTCTCATGTCATAAAAGTATGAATATGAATAATAAATTAGACAACATCTTATTAAACATAATAAATCACATAAGCGATTATATGTGTTCAATGATTCGTCACACAGTCATATTGGTGTACTATTAATCTTTTGACTTGAGATATTACAGTTGCCTACTATATTAAGACGTATCATTTACTTGTGTATATAACATTGGACTAATTAGGCCTGACGAGGGAAGTTTGATGGCAATATATTCTTATTATCTAATGACAAGTGATAGTTAATAAAAAATATGCTAATTCAAATATTTGAGATTTAAATCTTAGACATAACTATCATACATAGGAATTAAATCTCTCGTTAAAGTACGTAGTTTTTGAAAGTAAGTTTTATGAATACACGAATCCTACGTGTGATTAAGTTTTTGTTAGCAAGATCAAGTTGCAAGTTTGGCAACTTCTTAGCTTGCATTAATTAAGTTCGACAGTAGAGAAACTTTATTATATATAAGTACAACTATATGAGTTTATTCAAAATTATATTCTCTATTTTTTGAGAGTTATGATATTTTACTAGAGATCACTTATGATTATTAAAAATTTTAGTTACAATAACTTGTATCAAAGTAATATAAAAGAGTTTATATTAACTTATATTTACTTTACGGTGAATCTAAGGGGTTACACACAGCAATTAGTAAGTTGATGATAGATATAATAAATATTATTAATAGAATTAATAATATTCTATGTTGAATTGGTTCGATAAGATGATCGAAATGCAATTTTATTTTTTATCGATACAAAATAAATTTCTCGATAATAAAAAGCTAGCACTTGTTAATTTAAAAAATATTTTAGTAATTTTCTAATAATATAAATATTATTTAAAAATAGTTGGGAGATTGATAAAAATATTTGTAGTGGTAATATTTTAATTTTACCCTAAATGTGTAATAAATAAATTGATTACACATGACATTATATGATTTTGCTAAATATTAAGATTTTATGAATTATATTTTACACATGGCACCATTCGATTTTTTCTTAGTATTAAGATCTTATGAATTCAACTTTAACATAGCATTATATGATTTTATCAAGTGTCAAAATCTTATGAATTTAACTTTAATATAGTATATCAAATGTCAAGATCTTATGAATTTAACTTTAACATGGCATCATATAATTTTGTTGAGTATTAAGATCTTATGAATCCTTATCTTATTGGATTTTGAATTAACAAGATTTGCCAAATGTCAAGATCTTATGAATTTAACTTTAACATAGCATCATATAATTTTGCCGAGTATTAAGATCTTATGAATCTTTATCTTATTGGATTTTGAATTGATAATATTTTGTTAAGTGACAAGATCTAATGAATCCTTATCTTGTTAGATTTAAATCAATGGTAGAGATTTAATCTTTCTAAATTTTGTATTTAAATTATTGAAAAATACAAAATTATCTTTGAATTTATTAAAATGAGTTTTATGTTCTTAGAATCCACCAATCATAAATTATTTAAAGTGTTAATATTTTGTATCATTAAAACAAAAGGGAAAACAAGTGAAAAACAAGGGAGAAGGGTTCGACCATTAAGGAGTCTTCTTGGAATGCTTTCATTTTGATTTTTTAAGTGTAGAAAATCAAAATAAAGAAGAAGATCAATCTTTCACCTATAAACTAGAACTATCATCAATAAAACAAAGAGTGGATACCCTTAGAGGCGACTAGAGATGGTAGGCTTTTTGGATATAATCATAATGAGGTATAATTGTTATACACTTTGCTTTATATATATTCATATATTTATATGTGGGTTATTTTAAACTTGTTAAAATTTTAAAAATTTTCATATATTTAGTTTGGATCTTTGGGTAAATTCTCTAGGTAGAAAACTTGTATCATTGGTTATGACTATACAAAGTAAGAGTGAATATAAAGAAGAGACATTGGAGATTAATGATTCAAATTTAATAAATTTTACTTATTTTGATATTTCTAACTTTTTTGGAGACAAATGTAAGAATATTGAACACTCAGTAATGGAAGTGCCTATACAAATTAAAATTTAGTTAAATTTCTTATTTTATATCCTTTTTATATCTTTTTATTGATGCTGCATTATAGTTTTTCTTTTATTTTTTGTACCTTTTACAACTAGGTGATGTATATCTTTATCATTTTTCATTTAATATGAACTTTTTGTTTAATAAAAAATTAAATCTTAGTCTATTTTATCTCTTAAAAAATTGAAAATATATGTATAGCTAACAGTGAACTTATATATATTATCTTGAGAAAAAGAAAATATTTTTTGAAAATAAAAGAGGTTAAAATCAAAATCAATATTATATAAAGTTATGCAAATTTGATTAAAGGCTCTAAAAGATTCATGATCCTAATAGCAAGTGGAGCTAAATTATAAATTCAAAATGTCTTTTACTTATACATACTTAAGAATATCTACTAAAATAGATATCATCTCGAGACTTTAAATAATATAAAATATCTTTGTATTACTTCTAATATCTTTGGTAAAAAATATATATTAGAAAGCTTTTAACTTTTGCATCTAAACTATATTATAAAATTATAACTATGATTAAAAACTATGTAATAATGAACCAAAAGTTTAATGATTCAAAAATTAAAAATTCTGAAAAAGTTTTAAAAGTCTCTGAATACTTAAAAGTAACATTTGAAATAAAAGATTTTAAAAAAATTAAGAACTATCTCAACCTACAGATCAAGTACAAATCTAATAGAATATTTATTTATCATTTTACATATATTAAAAATATTTTGAAAAGCTTGAATATGGATAAATCTTATCCGTTAAACAGCTTTATGATTGTATATTTGCTTGATCTTTAAAAGAATCTATTTTGCCCAAAAAGGTTGATAAAAAGATACTTGTTTAGATTACATATATTATTGCCATCGATTTTTTATTATACTTAGCACAATGTACTAGATTAGATATGACATTTACTTTAAATTTATTGACTAAATTTAACTCTACACTTATTCAACAACATTAAAATTGCACCAAGTATATTTTGTATTACCTTTGTAGAGTAACAAATATAAGATTGTTCTAATCCAATCAATTATTAGTGTATACTCAAGAAATCATTTGTATTATTGATTTTAGGGCATTTAATCTTGTATTTAATTATTATTAATGAAAAAAAGTATTCCTTATTTACCTACATAAGCTGCTTCCTTTATTTTGTCATGCACTTAAATAAAATTTGTATATCAATTATTCAAATAATTCATTTAATTAGTAAATAATATTATCAAAAAAAGTTTTCTATAGAAGCGATATTAACTTGATAACAATATCGTGTAGTAGGTGTACTAAATGCTTCTAATAAATATTATAAAATGATATTAGTGCGGGTGACAATGATAGTTATGTCATTAGGGTATTAGTATAAATTAATAGTTAATAAATTATTTTTTGAACTTATTTAAATAATAATAATTCATATAGTAAAGCATGTAGTCAATAACATATTATTTCATTGTACTAGTGTGCGATATAATCCTTTGACTTAAGATACTATAGTTAAATCTAATATAAATACACATGATTCATATGATGTATAAGTATGTGATTAATTATATCTTATATGTTAAAGTCAGTTTGGTAATATATTATTTATGTATGAATTTGAATGATAGTTAAAATAGAATTCATTGACTCGACTTATTAGATTGGGAGTACTCTGCTAACTTTATTCAGATTCAAATTACTAAATAAATATCGATAAATATTTAAAATAAAAATCTTTGGTCATAATACATTAAATATTATATCAAAAAAATTCATGATGACAAGTTCATAATATATTAATCAATGATTTGTAAACACATTGAGTTTAGAGTTTTAACATTTTATTAATTGTTACTTGATTAGGATTACATGACGGATTAACATAACTCATATAATACGTCCAATTTAGAAAAGGGTTTAATGAAATATTTTTTTCATCGTATTTTATAAACTATAGTATATTGCTAAATATTCACTATAGTTGTTAAACTTTCGAATAATTTTTGAAAGAGTCTAAAATCAGCTCATGGCTAATTTATTTTGAATTTATATGGTCACATAAATAATTTTATGCATTTAGGAAGGTATAAAAGAGAAAAAACTATTATTCATAGAGAACTAGTACTTTAAAAGATAATATAAAGTTGAATAATATATATACGTATATAAATGTGTGTATGTATGTATTATTTTTAAAGTATATATATATATATATATATAATTTTTTAAATAAATAAATAATATATATTATTTTTAAAGTATATATATACTTTCATACATATAAAATTTTTAAAAGTATATATATAATTTAATATAAATTATGCGACTTATTGGTAATACAAGTTATCAAAAGACTTGGTTAGAAGTTAAATGGCCAAATTTAAATTAAAATATTTATTTAAGTTATTCTTACAAAATTTGATTAATATTGATTAGTTCAAGTATATATATATATATATAGGCAAAAATCTTACTTAATAATTAAGTATTCTCATTTTTGAGTACAATAAAAAACCAAAAAAGACTCTCCCTCTCTTTATAATTCAGCAAAGCTTTTTTTTTGGCATTTGGTGGTGCAAATTGTGAATGTCTTATAATTTAAAATATTTTTCATCAAATTCAAGCCTTAGGAATAAGTATTTAAGCTAGCTAGATTTATTAAGTTCGTTAATAAATCCTTCAAATCAAGCATAACATACATGATATCAAATATTTTTGCTGAGTATTAACTCAATAATCTTTCATGAATCAATACAAAATCCCAGCTTAATAGGTCATACAAATATTGGCTACTATTTTGATCCTCACAAAGCCAGACTATAGAGAAGATATGTCTTCATTCATAATAACGTAATAATCTCATGAAAATCAACGAAGTAAACTTTTTGTTGCAATTTTTTTTAACCATTACAAGATTCTTGCACTGTATGAAGCAAGTGGAGAATGTGTACGGATACAAATTGTTATCTATCACATTCAGCGTACGTACAAACTATCTATAATAGAGTCATCGGATCAATATTAAATAAATTTGTTTTTTCTGACAACTTTATTAATTTATTCAACAAAACTCTAAATATATGAATTTACGAAAAGTTAGTATAAATTAATGTCGTTTTGAGAGGGATGATTTTATCGAAGGCTGTAAAACAGTCGAATCCCAGAGCCGCGAGAGCCGAATCTTAATATAATTGAATTCGGAATGATATATAGAACCCCAACTTTATCTATTTGACATGTGGTGCAAATTTTTAAATCTAGATCCGGGCTTGATCTGAATATCTAGAAAAATTCAGTTTCATGTTTGCAACTTCAATAATCCCTTTACTTTTTCTACAATCTGCATCAAATTCTTGTTAGTACGAATCAAAGGAATGGCACCCAAGCCTGAGTTCTAGTATAATACATGTACTTTTCAACAATTTATCATTTTACCTATCATTTGAAACAAATCAAGTTTTGTAGTTTGGACCCAGTTAAAAGAACCAAAACACCAATTTCCAACACTTAGATCTCATCAATCAAACAAAAAAATAAGAAAAATAATAATAAAAAAACTTATGCGAGAATTCATTTTCCATTTTTCTCCTTATTAGGTCTTAATTTTTTGTCGTCTACAGCCTGAGTTAAAAACACATCCCTAGATAGGGTGAATCCTGAAATTTTCACTGAATTAAGAGGAAGAATCGAAGGCTTTGCAGTAAAATGATGGTGCGGGGAGATTTGTGAAAGAGTCTTGTATGGAAATTGACTAACTTGAGGGAGTGAAGCCATTAGCTTTTTGAAAACTCATAACTTTGAAATGAGTAGTGGAATGAAAGAAAAAGGAAAAAAGTTGTTGACTTCATGGAAGAAGGAAATATTTTTGATTTCCAATGATTTGAATTCTTTTGTATACGGGCCGAGTACTTTCTTATTCTTATTTTTGTTAAAGAGAGTCGAATATATGCTATACTACCTTTTTTTTTAAATAAGATTTTATTTCACTAAATTTTACTAATATAATTTTTATTAAGATAGAATCAAGCACATGTTAAATTAATTGAAAATAATAAAATTTAAAAAAATATTATAAGATATTTGTTAATATTTTATTGGTGGGTTCCACCTCTCTCTTTTATTGTCCTATAATTTTTTTTTTCATATATATTTCTTTCATTAATTTATAACATTACTTTATGTATACATTACAAGTGTATACCCTATCTACTTTATGTATACATTACAAATGTATACCATATCTTATTTATTTGTTAATATATAGTAACTCTAAACTATTCTTAGTTGAGCTTTTTACAAAAATGATCACATTTTAAAGAATTTTTATTAAAATAATCGTATTAAAATTTTTTTAATAAAATAAATTAAAAAATATATTTTAAATAATAATATTTTTATAAAAATAAAAATAAAAATTATGTTCGAAAACATATTTAAAATAATACTTTTAAATATTATATTTGAAAATATGTTTAAAAGTGTTATGATTATTATTTTAATTTTTAAAAAATATTATTATTTAAAAATTATATTTTTTTAAAATAAATATTTGAATAAATATACTTAAAAATGTAGCCATTTTTGCACATTTTCCCTTTTAATTAGCAACATAAAAAAAGTATACATTGTATATTTTTTACATGGGCTTCCCCGTTATAAAATTCATTTCCTTCCATTCACTCTCCCACTCACACGTGTTGGTTATGTTTTAGTAAATTTCTTTCATATCCCCCAGCTTCCTTTTATTTACATTATTATCGTAAACTTGCAATACTAAAATCTCATCGTAATTTATTTATATTTATTTCAAAAAAGAAAACACTTGCAAATTGCGGCATGTCTTCGTCGGAGAAACCAGAGTCGTTAGAGGAAAAAATAGAAGCGAGGGTCAGAGAGAGCCGTTAGGGAGAAGCGCCTCTCTCGTTTCGTTTTTCCTTCAATTCATTTGCTTCTGCTTAAGTCAGTCGTCGTTTCTCCTCATCAAATTTCAGGCAGCCTCCTCAGTCCTCGTGTTAATGACTTTATATTTCATTTGTTTTTCAAAAATATTTCAATTCAAGAGTTCATTAGACTAATAATCGCGTTTATAACTCATCTCACGGTTAGCCATGGAACGAAATTCGAAGGAGAACGAGCCGTTGATAGCTCGCATCCAGCAACTGGAACATGTTACGTGCTAGAATAAAGCTTGTTGCTCTCAATTCTCTTTGCTTGACATTGTTTTGGCATTAAAACGATTGATTTCACTTGTATATGAATGTTAAAATTTTATTATCAGGATAAAACAATTCGAATTATTTTTGTTTGTTAATATGTGAATTAGAATTTTTGTGTAGAGCGGTTACACAAAGATATTGAACAGTTGTGCATGCAACAAAATGGACCTGGTTACCTTGCTGTTGCTACTCGAATGCATTTTCAAAGGTATTTTTTCTTCTCTTGGAAAATCAGTTTAATTTTTTTTCAGCTTTGAGATCATACTAATGAGAAAATGTTAAGGAACATCCGCTTTCTATCGAAATTAATGCCCTACTAGGACAGCTGGTTCGGAGCAGGAGATTGAGAACGTAAAGGAGAAGTTAGCTGCTTGTACTTGAGAGAATGTAAATCTTCAAGAGGAGCTTTCAGAGGCTTATTGAATTAAAGTGAGAATTTCAGCTGTCATTACATTAAATTTCACTTCCATAATTTCAGTTTCAAGCTTATGACAATAGAGCCAACTGGCAGATCTACATGCTGCAGAGGTCGCAAAGGTCTCTTTATCACCCTACAGCATATGTGGTTTCTCTCTTTATGCATTTGCGTGTACATACTACATAGGTTTGCTTAATTGGCTGAAGTGTGTTGAAGATATATGCTGCAAACCGTTTGAAACGATTCAGCATTTAGAAATATGGCATTTTTGTTATTTGATCTAGGCAAAATTCTATTAGCATAGATTTAGCTAACAAATATCGTTTGTGTTATTAATTTGGCATCCTGTATGTATAATGTCTTCAATTCGGTTTTGTTTCTTGTATCCTTAGAAACTAAAATGGTTTTTATGTTCCTTTCGAGATGAATTGCAGTTTAATTTGATTTTGGTTGCGATTTCTTTCATTTTCTGCCAGAACATGGAAGTGGAAAAGCAAGTTAAATTTTTCCAAGGCTGTGTAGCAGCTTCTTTTGCAGAGTGAGATTATTCAATAATTGAGGTTGTGAGAGTTAGTTTCTTTAGTTTCCTTTGTTATCAGTGAACTTACAGCTCAATGTATAATATTTGTAAGTGCCATCCTGGTTTCAATATTTGAAAAGTGTTTTAGAAATACTTTGTTTCTGGCGACAGGCTGAGAAGGCCAAGGAGAAGGAGGAGCTAATGTCTTAGAAATTTAACACATTCCAAAGAGTTATCTGGAAGACCTTAGATCTTTTAAGTGTTCATTAAGTGCTTCTAATGACGAGTAGAAAGTAGTTCCGTTGCTTGGTTAATTTATGATGGTTTGGTATCCATTACATGACTAGAAGTCGTGAGAATGTTTTTTGTGGGACCAAAATAGGATAGGCCCAACTTTTTCTTAATATATATATATATATATAAGCTTAGGGTTTGAACTCTAAGCTCATTTCTTTATAAGCTTAGGGTTACTTTTGAGGGCTTTGATTGAGTATTCAGTATAGGATTTAGGGCCTTTGCTGTTGCTACAAAAATTTATGCTTTCTGATTGTCTGTGTTTGATGCATCGCTTAATGCAGTTATTTCTGATATGTATGTTAATTTCATTAATAAAAAGTTCACATAAATTTTCATTTATGTATACAGATTGAAATGAAATGTGTTGGTTATATATGCATTATTCATTAATATAATATGATTTCAATATTTTTTATCTTTTCATAATTTAATTTTTGTTAATTGTTTTATTAGTTCTTGAGCTGTTTTCAGTTTCCCCTGAAGCTGAATTAAGTTTCTAACTCAATCCTTTTCAACTGTGCAAAGGAGCCAATTATAAAGGCTTTTATGTCTGAATGCATACTGAATTGGTGACGCAGGTTAGAAGACCTCACCACAGGAAATATTGACCTTCAGAAACTTAATGCTACGCTCCAAGTTGATTTAGCGAAGCAAGAAGAGCTGAATGAAATTTTCAAAGAGGTAATTATCTAGTTTTTCTTCCTTATTGAAAAGAGAACCATCTACTTATGTTTGTATCTTTGTTAATTGATCCTCTTGTTTTTCTACTATTTAGGTAAAAGTAAGACCACCCTCAGATTAGTGGCCATTTTCTTTTATAGGAAATATTTGGATTTGAATATGGTTGATAAACTACTATTTCCTCCCTTCCCCAATGTTTGTTATATACACCGGGTTGCATAACAGGTTCTAAACGAAGCAAAAGGTGCTGCTTGCCAGTGAATATTTCCATTTTTTGAGTGAATTTCAAGAAATAGGTCATTTTTTTTCTTTAATTATGGACCAAAATTGATAATTTTCTTGTATTTTTGAGTATATTGTAATTCCACCCAATACTATTGAAATAAATATGGTGGTACAAACAGGAAATGGGAAATATAGCAACCTTAGGAATCCTGAACTAATGGAGTTATGCTTTTAACTTCTTTCTTCTTTCCTTTTCATTTGTCATTTCTCTTTGTTTTCTTTGACACACCGATATTCATGATCCACTAGTTTTATATGATAATTGCATAGAAAATAAAAACACTATGGTATGAAGATTTCTGATCATGGCCTATTAGGAGTTTATTGATACATGTTGTAAGTTAGGCGTCTAGAGTGTTGATGGTATTTTTATGTGTTGTTTAGCACTTATGAATTCATGTCTCTTTGAACATCTTAGGACCAGATTCATAATCTGAATGGAGCATTTCATTAAAGAGAAGTATGAATGCATCTTAAGACTCTGATTGTTGTGGTTTTGAAAGAACAATATCTTTTTAGTGCTCAAAATGGAGCAAGATTTTGGATCTATCTATTGATTTGTTTTGCAATTGATGTAGCTTGCTGAAATTGTTGTGGTCTTTAATGTGTTAATGCATGTAGGATGAAGATTGTATTTAAGGGGATTTGGTCCAAAGCTTTTCTATTTTGATGTGGTAGAAAATGATACTTGCAAAGCAATTTGTGATATTTGCTCCCCTCCCAAGGACATGATACTGATAATATGAGGTGATGATGTTAGAGGTGCATTTTGGCATTTTCAGGCTGTCAATGATGCCTGTTTGCACGTAATTACAGTAATTGAAGCAACTGTATATATTTGCAAAAAATGAAGTAGAGAATGTAAAATTGATGGTGTTAAAAATGAAGTAGAGAAAGTAGAATTGATACTCGTTTCTTATTACTTCTCCTTAAATGAATAAGTTACAATCAACTCTTTATATACACAAGCTTTGGTCTAAGTGCATTAATTAGGAGCAGAAAAAATTGCTAAGCTAGATATTAGGGTGGCTCGACTTTATCATGTAGTTGGCTTGACTTTTCCAAGTAGGGTGGCTTGTAGGTGCTTGACTTTAGTGGTTACATATTCTCAACACTCCCCCTCAAGCTTGTGAATAGTTATGTTCCATTCCCAGCTTGGATACAATACTCTGGAGCACTGAACTAGTTAATCCCTTGGTGAGTACATCAGCTAGTTGACCATGTGTAGACACATAAAGTGTACAAATCAGTTCGCTCTCCAACTTTTCTTTGATGAAGTGTTTGTCAATCTTGTGCTTTGTTCGATCATGTTGTACTGGATTGTGAGTGATGCTAATTGCAGACTTATTATCACAGTAGAGTCTTATTGGGCCATCCCATTTAATTTTCAAGTCTTCTAAGATGATCTTCAACCAAAGTAGTTCATATACACCCTGAGCCATTGCTGAGAATTCTGCCTCTGCACTAGATTGTGTTACCACATTCTGTTTCTTACTTCTCCATTTAACAAGATTGCCGCCAAGAAAGGTGCAATATCCAAAGGTTGACCTCCTGTCAACAATGGCCTTACATATTGGCATCTCTGTATGCCTTAAGTACTAGACCACCGTTCCTTTAGAACAAAATACCTTTTCCTTGTGTCCCTTTTAGATACTGTAACACTTGGTGTGCTACCTGCAGATGAACTTCCTTCGGACTATGCATAAACTGGCTAATCACACCCACTTTACATGCTATATTTGATCGTGTATGAGATAGATAAATAAGCCTTTCTACCAGGCGTTGTTGCATTTCCCTGTCTATTGCCACTTCCTCCTCTGCCTTTTGAAGTCTGAGATTTGGGTTTATTGAAGTACTTGTTGGTTTGCACAATATCTTGCCAGTTTCTTTAAAAAGATCTGTAACATACTTCTATTGGGAGATAAAAATGCCCTATCTAGAGTGAGCCAGCTCTATCCCAAGAAAATATTTCAACCTTTCCAACACCTTGATCTCAAACTCCTTAATCAAACATTGACTTAGAAACTGCGACTCCTTATTATCCTCCCTTGTCACTACTATATCATTAACATATACTAAGAGCACAGCGACTCCCTTGACGATGAGTGTTTAATGAATAAAGGATGATCTCCATGACTTTGTCTATATCCCATGGCCATCCTAACTCTTGCAAATCTTCGAAACCATGCTTGTGGTGATTGCTTAAGTCTATACAAAGCCTTCTTCAACTTACACACAGTATGATCAGCAAAATCATTTCCATAACTTGATGGAAACTCTATATAGATTTTTTCCTCTAGCTCTCCATGCAAAAATGCATTCTCAACATCAAACTGTTGCAATTTCCAACCATAATTAGCTGCTAATGATAACAGAATTCTAATAGTATTCACCTTCGCAATCGGGGCAAAAGTCTCCAGATAATCAATTCCACAGGATTGAGTATAAACTTTGGCCACCAACCTTGCCTTATATCTTTCTATTGATCCATCTGCCCTATACTTCATTTTGTAAACCCATTTACACTCCACTGGTTTCTTTCCTATACGAGTAACTTCACCAACTCCCAAGTTTTTTTTCCAATGCTTTCATCTCCTCGTTCATAGCCTGTTTCTATTTCTCATTAGTCAAAGCCTCGGATAAATTGTTAGGGATGGTAATGGTATTTAGGCTTACAAGGAATTCTTTATTAGATGGTGAAAATTTTTTGACTGATAGGAAGTGTGCAAGAGGATATAAAGGTCGTTTGATGCATTCTCTAGTCCTTTTTCTAATAGAAATGGGAAGGTCCTCGTTATTAGTGTTCACATGAGATTCATTTTCACCAT
>JAWDEX010000015.1:1509444-1525422 GCA_035221805.1 Trichilia hirta | reverse complement strand
TGAAGTCCCCCCCCCCTTGAAGATAAGGAGCGGTGAAGTAAGACTCTTGTTCATTGAAAGTAACACCACTGAGACATAGAATTTCTTTAATGGAAGGTGATAACACTTATACCCTTTTTGAGTGGAAGAATAACCGACAAAGACACATTTTAACGCCCTCAGTTCTAGCTTCCCTCTATTCTGACTATGAACATGAACACATCACATGCAACCAAATGTCCAAGGACAAGATTGTTTATAGTGAGTAGGTTAGGATAGAATGTTGAGAGTATTTATATGGAGTCTTAAATCCTAAGACTTTTGAAGGCAAACAGTTTATGAGATAAGTAGCTGCAAGAACTGCTTCTCCCCAAAATGATTTGGGTACATTTTTTGGAAACATGAAGGCATGGGTTGATTTAAGAAGGTGACCACCTTTTCTTTTTGCTACTCTATTTTGTTGTGGGGTATTAACACAAGATGACTTGTAGTATTCCTTCCTTCTGAAAGTATGTAGATAAGATTTGATTGAGAGAGTCCTTGGCATTATTTGACCCTAAATTGATTTTTAATCATGGACCTAAAATTTGGGAGAACAGTACTGACATTGAATTTGTGTTTGAGTAACAAAGTCCAAGTAACACGAGTACAATCATCAATGAAAGAAACAAATCATCTCACCCAAAAAATATTAGGAATAGTGGAAGGACCCCAAATATCACTATAAATGAGATAAAAAGGAATAGAAATTCTTTTGTTACTAGCTGAAAAAGATACACGTTTGTGTTTAGCAAGTTCACACACTCAACAATAAAAATCTTCAACAGTTAAGAGTCTTAAATAAAGAAGGAAACATAATTTTAATAACCTTAAATGACGGATGTCCAAGTCGTCGATGGTAGAGCCAAACTTTTTCTTTATTGGATAAAAGAGATTCTGAAAGAAAAGAGTGAGATAGTTTGCCCTTGATCATGCTTGAGTGACTGGGTGTTTCGAAGTAGTAAAGGCCATCCCATTCTCTGGCATGTTCAATCATCTTCCTCGAATCCTTGTCCTGAAATACACAATAACTATAATGAAAATTCACATGGCAATGTAGATATAGGGTGAGTTTTTGGATAGAGACAAGGTTTGTAGACAATTTATGGATATGGAAAACATTTTTTAAGGTCAGTGATGGGCTTTTTTTTCAACTCCTATGCCTGCTACAGTGGTCAAAGAGCCATCAGCTTTTGCTATTTTTTTTACCTCTTGGACGTGGGAAATATGTGAGCAAAACACTTGGTGAGTGGGTCATATGGTCAATAGCTTCTGAGTCCATGATCCAAGAGTCGGCAAAGGTCGTTCCTGAGACATTTAGACCAATAGAGGATGGAAACTTGCTTGAATACGCCAAAGAGAAAGTACCTGAAGGTTTGTCAAGGTTCCTATTAAGAGATCTCGCCCTTTGGACTTCTTCCTGGTTAAGACTGCCTGATTCCCGTGATTTTGTTTTATTTTATTGTACTGCAACAACATTGCCTGTCCATTATTCTTTGGCTGCTCTCCTGTGTGTCCCCCCTCTCAACTTGGAGGTTTTCTATGAAGCTTGCAACACTCTTCATTGCATATGGCGTACTTTCTTACAGTAAGTGCACCACAAATTGTCATGGATATGAGCTTTTGGTTGTCCAGGGCTTCTGTCTTCATAGACAGATACTCTTTCTGCATTTGTGGCTAGATTATTACCACTTCTGCCAATCATAGCAGAGCTGTCCGTGTTCTGTGGTTCAAACAGCGGGTTTCTCTTGCCTTCCTCTCCTTGAACCAAGGCCACCACTTCATTAAAACAAGGAACTTCCTGCTTACCAAGAATCTGAACTCCCACTTGATCAAATTCTGATTAAATCCTACTAGAAAGTCATAGACTCTTCTTGTTCGATAAAATCTTTTAGAATAGCAGGATCTTTGGGACATTTGTTTTTATGACCCTATAGTGGTCAGTAATAGTTTTACTACCTTGTTTTGCAGCCATTGTCTTCACCTTGGTATCGTACACTTGAGCTGCATCTCTAGCTTTAGAGTATGTCTGTTGAAGTATATTCCCAATAGCCTTGGCAATAGCCAAGAAAGTACATGTGTCGCTAATTTGAGGATTCATAGAATTTCACAGCCATGTCATAATCGTGGAATCTTCTTCGTCCCATGCTTTAAAATGAGGATATTCTGTTTCGGTCACATAACCGTGAGATGGTTGATTTACCCTTTTCCTTTTCTAGCACTGTGCGAACAAAGCCCATTTAAGGTAATTTTTTCAGTCCAGTCTATACGTAACCTGGATATTTTGCAATTCCCCAGGTTGTTGGGTTTGGATAATCTTCTCTGATTGCGCTGCAGTGGTCATCTCTGTAATTTCTGACATCTTCCACGATAGAAAAACGATCTCTACTCAATTAAGGCTGACTATTTGCAACAGAATTCACCAGCAATGAAGGCTGGCAGGAATCACAAAACTACCGGCAATAAAGTTCAAGCACTCAGAACAATTTTTCAGAAAATTCAAGGGCTTACAGCTCTGATACAATGTTAAAAATGAAGTAAAGAATGTAAAATTGATGGTGTTAAAAGTGAAGTTGAGAAAGTAGAATTGATACT
This sequence comes from Trichilia hirta, assembly GCA_035221805.1. Classification (NCBI taxonomy): domain Eukaryota; kingdom Viridiplantae; phylum Streptophyta; class Magnoliopsida; order Sapindales; family Meliaceae; genus Trichilia; species Trichilia hirta. The sequence goes on along the minus strand of JAWDEX010000015.1, from coordinate 1,522,809 downwards.
CATTTCCTATTACTTCTCCTTAAATGAATAAATTACAATCAACCCTTTATATACACAAGCTTTGGTCTACGTACATTAATTAGGAGTAGAAAAAATTGCTAAGCTAGGTTTTAGGGTGGCTTGACTTCATCATGTAGGTGGATTGACTTTTGCAATTAGGGTGGCTTGTAGGTGCTTGACTTTGGTGGTTACATGTTCTCGACAATATTTCAAAGGGTAACTGCTTTGTCCGATAATTATTTTATTTTTTTTTTTTGGTCTAAATTGTCTGTTGTTTTTAACTCTCTGTAGCTGTTGGGAAAAACTCTAAGATGAATAGATGTTCAAGATGTTTGAAATCTTTAAAGCTTTTCTTGCAGCCCATACTTCATTTGGTTCTTAACAGGTTTCTTTTTATGTTTTCTTTTTTGTCTTTTATTACAGGTTATTAGTAAATTCTATGAGATCAGGCAACAATCTCTAGAAGAATTGGAGGATACAAGTTGGGATGATAAATGTGCATGTCTGTTGCTCGATCCTGCAGAAATGTGGAGTTTTAATGATACTTCTACCTCTAAATACATAGTAAGTTTTACCTCTCTTAAATTTCGCTTTATCTTTATTTTTTCTTGACACCCGTGCATGTCTTTCGCTAGGTCAGTAATTTACTATAATATTTTTGACATTCTTCTGGACATAATCTTGTTAAGGTGTTAAATATATTGAAATTCTTGAATATTTTGCCAAAATTGCCAAGATGAATATGATAATATTCTTGAATATTTGCTAAGTAGAGCTCCTGAAAATTGATGTAGTCATTAAATTAAGATTTTGTTGTCTACGATCTTGAATAACTCTGCCTTTGACCTGGAAGATGAGCTGGAGAAGATGAAGAGCTCTGTGGAGAATCTGTGAAGTGAATTACGTATCGTATGGATTTATTTTTTGTCCACGTTTGCAAACTACATATTCTCTGGCATATTAATCTAAAATGGATGCCATTGTTCAATATAGGGTTTGGAAATTGAAAATCATTTGAAGAAGGGCGTTCGTGAATTGGAAAAGAAGATGGTTAGTTTTTTAATGCCTCCTCAAGATATATATGTGATCCCACCATTTTGCATAAGCTTTTTGATCTTATTTACCTACGTGCAGATCCATTTAGACAAATTCATTATCAATGGGATTGCAGAGCTGTGTCACTTCCATTCTCAGCTTAGAGTGCACATTGTGAATTCAATTGAAGAGGAAAGATCCCATGTCAAGTCAATTATTGATATGATCGAAGAAAAGACTCAGCAATATCATGTGGCTGGACGATCGAATATGGGTATTTATCAAAGAGATGAAAATTGAATGCAATTGAATGTCGAGATGTACATATCAGCAATGATGCTAACACCAGCTTGGTCTCTCAGGTTTGTCGACTGGTGGCTTCAGCTATAAACTCTTTCTCTCTCTCTCTTAAGTATATCACGTTAATTTTCCTTATACATTTTGCATTGCCTGCCCTTGGAAGGACATTGACTTATCGTGCGAACATTTTCCTATGGTGCTTGCTTGTGGAGGCATGCACGTTAAACTGTTTATCTAAAATAGATTTGTACTAGAAATCTCTGATTCAAGTTGATTAATTCTCTTAATCCTTATGCATAGCCTGTACATATAGGCATAAATATTCTTTACTTTTAATGAGAAACACGGTAACATAGTGTAACCAAAATGAAGTCCAAAATTCTGGTTATAGAGTATGGGCATCACAGATAGGAAAGAAATTCTGGTTGAAGTCCAAAATTCTACATTATCATATAACTGTTAATGGTGCTGTGAAACTTTCAGAAAAAGTTTCAGCTGTCTGTTTTGCATGGAAACATTTAACTTGACTTGAGGACTATTGTTTGTTTAGATAGATTAATTCATAATAGCTATGGTGCTGGAGCTATTTATATTGCTGTGAGAGAGATGGCTTTCTTGAAGTTTTGGATCAAAATAACTAGTCTAGTTGTTCTTGGTATGCACTTGCTTTAGTTTAATCCTCAAATTTATCCTTGTCTGTTGCAGAGTACTTGTCCTGGGTTATCTGTCGTGGAAGCTAAGAGAGAGGGTGACGCATCCAAAGCCCTTGAAGAGCAAAAAAGCAACAGTCCTGGGTTATCTGACCCGGAAGCTAACAGAAAGGGTGACACCTCTGAAGCCCTTGCGGAGGCCCTGCAAGAGAAGGTGTTATGTTTTTTATAAGCATCCCTTCTTTATTGATTTGCTTTAGTTCCCTGTTTGTTTATTTTTCATTTTGGGAGTAAAATATCCACAACTGCTATGTTGTGGTTTATACACTGTTGCTCAAACTTTGGTTCTTTGCCAGGTTGCAGCGTTACTGCTTTTATCACAGCAGGAAGAAAGACATTTACTGGAGAGAAATGTGGAGAGAGGCTGCTCTTCAGAAAAAGATAAGAGGAGCTTAAGAGAAACTTATTACAAGTTAATGGCTCAACCAGACAGAGTTACTTGACGAAGGATGATGAGATGATTTATTTATGGGTTAGGGTTAATCACAGAAGCAAATATACATATTTTTTATGAAATTAATTCATACAAAACAAACAATTAGCAAAAAAATGAAGTAATTAACATTGAAAACACAAGATTTTTAAGAGAATCAAATTACTTGTCCTTATTTCTTGCTTAGTCGAATTCGAGAGAGAGAGATTGGTTATAAAAAATATCATTAATTCTTTAAAAAAAATAAAAAAGAGCATATTTATATATTTTTACTCATTTACTAAAATGTTTATGATCTTTTAGTGAAAAATATATAGGCCATAAATTTGTCCAAAATTTTTTTTAATAGTACATGTAAAATTTTATTTAAGTCTTTAAATTTTTAAAAATTATAAATTGACTTTAAATTTGATCAAATTTATTTAAATTTTATTTATATTTTTAAATATTTATAAAATATTATAATTTATTTTAAATTATAATTGAGTCATTAATTTAAGCTCTCAAGTTGTTAAATTATTTAATGCGTAAATTATCTACGATTTTTTTGATTAAATATTATTTTTAGAAGTATAAACTTTTTTGTGAATAATATTTTTTTTCTTTTATAGTAAGAACAAGAACAAGATTATGGTTGTGACCTCTTGAATTCATTGTGATATTAGTTGTGAGTTTAAATTAATTTTATCGATCTCATTTCAAACTGTTTGATGCTCAACGATTATAATTAACATCTAATAACATGTTATAGTTTTTAAATCACAATGAAAAAACACTTAATTAAACCTTTTATGAAATATTATACATTTTATATGAATAATTTTTTTTTGTTCGTTTAATTCTAATTAAGTTAGGACTCACAGATATCAAAATCTTAAACTCAGTTATATATAAATTATCAGTTAATACGTATTGAATTTGTTACTACAAATTCTTTATATAACTTCTATTAATCACTGACCAGGGGTATTTTAGTTTCAGTTGTTTACTGATGTTTAATTAGAAATTTGAATTTAGATCGAGTCAATAGAACTTCAAATTTTTTATATGGAGTCAATAAATTTTATTTAAAAACTATTCACATTTTAACATAAATAACACATGATTAAACTGATTTATATATATGAGACATGATTAGTTTCGTATTTATACACCATATAAATTATATGCATTTATGCTGATTAATGATTGTAACATTTCAAATCTAAGGAGTAGTTAATACACTAGTATAATTTTATGATGAATGATTGATAACATATTTTTGTGTGATTCATCATATCTTCAGTCACGTTCGAAAAATAATTTTTTAACTGTTAATCCACACTAATGTCCTAATGATATGACTATTATGTCATCTGCACTAATATCATCTCATGACATACACCGAAAATATTCAATGTGTCTATTGTGTAATATCAATGCTCTGTCGATATTGCATATGTAGGAAACCATTTAGATAATTTAATTATTTTAGATTATTCATATGCATAATCTATCATTAATATGTATAGATAGAATAAGAAGTATACACACATGAATTAAAATAATTTTTTAATTAATAAATATGTACAATACATATTTAAGACAATAATTCAATACAATGTGTTCAAAATCGATAACACAAATGGTTTTAAGAAATACAATACTAACAAATTTTCACTTGCACTAAAGCTATTTACTGTTATGTATTATATCGATCTTCTTAAGATATTGGTCTAGCTGCTTCAGTACTATCACTTTAGTGAGAAAGTTAACGACATTATTTGCTGAAGATGTCTACTCTATCAAAATCTCTCAAGCACTAACAAGTTCTCTCAAAATATCATATTTTTGCTAAATGTGTTTTGACTTTTAGTGTGCTCTTAGTTTCTTAGTTTGTGTAATAGCACATGTATTATCATATAATATATTTAGCTTATATAGTGGAGTCAACTGTTGTGATCTACTTGGAATTTTTCTAACTAATATCACCTCTATTACATAAAAAGATAAAATTAGATATAGACTTTCTATCGTCCACATTTGATTGAAAATCAAGATTTGAATACTCATGAATACCTAATTCTTGAGATTCATAACTCAGAATTAAATTTTTAGTCTTTTTCAAGTATTTAAGAATTATTTTCACTGCTAACCAATGTTTTCTCTAGAATTTGTTTAATATCTGCTAGTAACACTTACAATATAAGCTATATTAGGTCTTGTACAGAGCATAGCATATATTAAACTATCAATAATTGACGCACATAGAACGCTATGCATCCGTTATCGTTCTTCGGACCTATTTCTTTAGAAAGATAAAGACATTGATTGAGGGCAGATTACCTCTTTTAGAATTTTTCATTATGAATCTTTTTATCATATTTTTAATGTATAATTTTTGGGATAGTTCAATTATTCTCTTTAATCTATCTATATAGATATAAATCTCGAGAATATAGGTTGCATCTCCTATATCTTTTATGGAAAAAATTCTAGATAACCAGACTTTAACCTTTGTTATCATGCATACGTTATTATTTATTAATAATATGTTATTTACATATAATATCAAGAATGTGATCGCATAATATTTAATTTACTTATAAATACAAGGTTCATCTAAATTTTTAATAAAATCAAATGCTTTAAATATTTCATTATATCAGATATTTTAACTCCTAGAAGTTTGATTCAATCTATAAATAGATCGATGCAGCTTGTATATTTTATGCGATTCAAAAAGAGACATAAAATTAGTTGTCTATTTCATAAATAGATTCTTCTTGATATAACCATTAAAGAATGCTATCTTGACATTCATTTGTCAAATTTCATAATCATAATATGCTACTATGACTAACATTATCCTGATAAACTTTATCATAGCTACGAGTAAGAAGATTTTCTTATAATCCAATCTTAATTTTTGAATAAACCTTTCGCAATCAACTGCTCTTTATAAATCTCAATATATCCATCTTTATCAATCTTTCTCTTAAAGATCTATTTATTTTTGATAAAAACTATTCTTTTTGGTAGATCAATAAGTGTTTAGACTTAATTTACATGGATAAAATCTATTTCAGATTTTATCGTCTCTAACCATCTTCCTGAATCTTTATTTAAGATTGTCTTTTCATAGGTTCTTGGATCATTTTTATGATCTGTAGCTCCCTCTAAGTAAGATTCAAAATCTTACTTACTGAAAAATTCATATCTTTGTGGGACTATAAGAATCCTAAAAAATTTTTAAGTTAGAATTGCATTAACGGGAGCAAAAGTTCATTGACTGGACTCTCTAGTGACAGCATGATCGAATCGATGCTCAAAAAATTCTCCCTTTAACTCGATCTCTCTACTTACACCTTTTTCTTTAAGAAATTTTTTCTCTAAGAAATGTGCATTCTTACTAATCGATATTTTTTTATCAGATAAAATTTAGAATTGATATCTTAAACTAATTTTGAGATATCCTATAAATTAACTTATCTTTGATTTAGAATCAAGTTTATTAGATTTGATCAACTTGATATATGTAGGACAATTCTAAACTTTGATATAATTAAGACCGAATCTTTTACTACTCTATATCTTATATGGAGTTTTTTGGACTGATTTAGTAAAAATTTTATTAAGAATGTGCACAGCAATTTATAAGATATATCTTTATAACTATAATGGTAATTCTGTAAAATTAACTATCAATCATATCACATCTAATAAAGTATGATTCTTTCTTTTTTTTTTTTGATACACCATTGAGCTAAGATGTATACGGAGGAGTCATTTACGAGATTATTCTATTTTCTTTCAAGAATTTTTGAAATTTAGTACTTAAGTATTCACCTTTACGATCTGTCCCAAAATTTTAATACTCATTTTCGTTTGATTTTTCACTTCATTCTTAAATTTTTTGAACTTTTCAAAGCATTCAAATTTGTATTTTATCAAATACACATATCTATATCGTTATATGTCATCAATAAACGTAATGAAGTATTCAAAATCTCCTCTAGCCAAAGTACTAAATGGTCCATATACATCTGAATGTACAAGATTCAATAATTTTTTTTGACCTCTTACCTTTATTTTTAAAGAGCAATTTGGTCATTTTACTTCAAAGGCATGATTCATATTTGAGAATGGATTTAGAACCCAATGAGACAAATATCCTATTAAATCTAAGTTGAATGAGTCGTCTATCTCTAATATGGTCTAATTTGTAATGTCACAAAAATTTTAAATTAATTTTATTTCAAATTCTTTTATTAATGATAGATGCTAATGAATAATTATTATTCAATTGAAGGATTTATAAATTATTTGTATTAATTGCTTTGCTAACACATATATTTTTTAAATATAATATACATTTATTTTTATTAAACTATATAGAATATCCGTTATTATATAGTATTGAAATAGAAATAATATTGCGTACAACAGAAGCAAAATATAAAACCCTATCTAACTTCAAAAGGTGTCCTAATGAAAGCTTGATCATACACGTCCTAATGAATTCTGCAACAAATGTTACTCTATTTGTCATGCGTAAAATGATCTCATCGCCTACTATTGCAAAATTATTCTGTAATACTTGCAAATATATACAGAAGTGAGATGTGACATCAGAATTAATAACCCATAAATGAATATAAGAATTAATACTTAATTCATATTCAATCATATAACAGTTATACATATTTTTCTTAGCATTTTTAAAACTATTTAGATATTGAGAATAGTTTCTCTTTTAATGTCCTTTAATCTTGTAGTGAAAATATTTTCTCTTAAGCTTTGATTTTGATTTGGATTGTTTAAGAGGTATAATTTTCTTATTTTTTTCTTTATGTCTAACTTTTGAACCTTGAGATGAGTGTTATAGCCTTTTACTACTCTTATTGATGGTGGTCATATAGATATTTTCATGTTTTTTATCCTTGTTATTCTGTTTGAAAATTTTTTGAATTTCATTGAGTAACTCAGAAAGAGTACTCTCAATTTTATTCAAATTATAATTTGTTATGAAATTCTTAAAATTAGCAGAAAGTGATTGAAGAATCAAATTTATCTTTAGATTATGTGGCATACGAATATTCTATGCATCTAACTGTCTGAGAATATTAATTATTTTAATGACATGATCTTCGGGGGGGACTCCCTCCCTAAATCTCATGCTAAACAGGGTACTACTTAACTCATACTCGATCACTCGAGAATTTTTCTTATACAGCTCTTGTAGGGACTTCAGTATCTCATATGAGAATTGCATATCCTTATGTCGAATTATAGCTCTATTTTTATAAAAGTTAATATTTAGAGTCTTACTCTACGATTATCTGCATGCTACTTATTGAAGACATTTTACTCCTCCTGAGAGGTATCCATCTCCAATGACAAAGATATCTCTACCTTTAATATATAACCTAAACTTTTAAACTTAAAAATTAATTTTAAGTTTCTCAATCAGTCTTTAAAATTTTGTCTTCTGAAAGACATTTGTAGACAACATCTTTTTTTTTTTCTTTAAATTTTGAGAGATAACTGAAAAGACATAGAAAAATAATTTGTTAATGAATTGAATTATAATAATAAAATAATTCAACTATTAAAAATATTTTTAACAATTAAACTAATCATATTAGCTCCCATTATTTAATTTAAATCCTATACTCCTAAAAAAAAACTTAAATATTTTGTTGAATTTTAAAAGAAATTAATGAATAATTGAATTCTTATTTATAATTTTAGACACCTCACACCTTACATAATTAATTAATCTCACATAATAGAAATCTTAACTAATTAATTACAATGAGTAAAAAACTTTTTTTTTTTTTTTTTCTGTATCATATATAAGACTTGATTCATTCTTTTTTTCTAGTTTGAGACACCTTATATAAAAAAATTTTGATATCCTACACTAGTCATATTCTAACCATTATACCTTCTTAAATAATATTCTCATTTTAACTTTATATAATAGAATCTTGGTAGAAATTTAAATATTATTGAGAATCAAATAACTCAATTTAATTGTACGAATCCCATACCCCTCACATAATAAAAATCTTGAAATAAAAAATTTATGTAAAAAAATTATTAGTTATCTTACAATGAGAAATAAAAATATGATAATTTGAAAGAGTTTTAATTATTTACATCTTATGTGAACCCTTTCTCAATTTAAACAGTTTTCATAAAAAGAATGTCTATTAAAACTAAATTTTTACACCAAATAATTATTCATATCATGAATAATTATCTTTATTCATATACATATACACATATATACATCACTTATACTTGTGTATATGTGTGTGTGTGTGTTTTATTAACACCTAACCTTAATATTAAAAATCACTTTTATTTATTATATAAATAATATATTCTTGATTAATCTATCTTACTTGTCACACATACAAGCAAATTACTATTTTGAGCTCATATATTATTTATATAAACAGTAATACTATTTATAAACTCGCATGAAATTAATTATCGAACAAGAAATTTTAATATTTATGCGATTTAATTCATTAATTACATAAATAATCATTTTAATGGATGAATAAAATTTTATTTTGCAACAAACTTGACAAATTATTGAATAATTAATCGAATCGTGCAACAGCTTGGCTTTTTCAACCATTTTAGAACTGAATTCTTCTTTTTGGCCTGATTACTCGTTAAACAAGTAGTCACATTACTAAAAATAATTGTTTAACTTGTCTAACAAATTAAACAATCTAATTTAGGTTAATTAGAATTTTTTTTTACCCTAAATAAATTTCTAATATTTTCTAAAATATTACAATAAATTTTGGCATGTATTTTAAAATAAATAACATAAACAATAATAAAATAACCTAAAGTTAACATATTAATCATAGGCCATCAAAATATGCCAAATTATATTAGTGCATTAATATGATATAAGTAAAATATGTTAAACAATTGAATAAATATAATCATTATACAAGATAAAGATTATAAAATGAGTCAATCATAATTACCAAACGTTTAAAAAATTAATGCACCAATTTAATGTTTTCTCATTCCATAATTAATATACATATGATGTATTATGCAATCATAAACATAAAATGATATCTTATATCATTATCATACATATATGTATATTAATCATCAAACAAAAATATACATACATTTTAACACACACATATATGCATATTATCTCATAAAACACACATACAAATGTTTATGTTTGATTAACTAATCAAATTATTTAATCAATTAATTATAGAATCTTTAAAACATACATACATTCATATATATATATATATATATATAATATTAATTTATCAAATGAATTAATCATAATTCAAGCAACTAAATTGACAATTAACAATTAATCAATAATTTCTCATATTATCCAAACCAATTCAACATCCATATATAATCAAAACACAACTATTAACAATTAATTGCCATGCATTTAAGACCGTTATACATAGTTAGCAAATAACCATGTATCTATGATTAATGGTTTTAAATCAATATGGCCAAATCATAGATGGACTTATACATGATCAGTATATCACAATTATCAAATAATTACATACATTAATGATCATATTATATAATTAACAATTAATCATGCAATTAGCAACCAAAACATAACCTTTACACTTTGAACGCTTTATGAATTATATTTAGGGTTTACAACCATGATCAAATCAACTTTATCTCATGAAATTGATAGCTTACAATGATAATTAAGTATGAAAACACGATATTTGCGTTCATAACTCATTATGGCCATAATTACCCTTATGTGTTTGTCATGTTCAAACATCATTCTATCATATGAAATCATGTTTTTATGTTCTCAACATCATCACATAACATGTTTAAACATCTTAAAAGATCAATATGATGAACTATTAATCATCTTCCTCTTTCAACACATATTTTTTTCATAAATCCTAAAACTTCATAACCAAACCTAAATTCAAAACTTCAAATCCAACCAAACCAATCATAAATCAAGTATATAAACATTATCACAAGATGCTCTGATACCATTTTGAAGGATGATAAGATGATTTATTTATGGGTTAGGATTAATCACACATTAGGAAGCAAATATATATATTTTTCATGAAATTAATCCATGCAAAAGTAATAATTCGCAAGAAAATAAAGTAATTAACCTTGAAAAGACAAAATCTCCAAGAGAATCAAATCACTTGCCCTTGTTCCTTGCTTGGCTGAATTTTAGAGAAAGAGAGCTTGGTTATATCTTTTTATTTTGAAAGATATCATTAATTCCTTTAAAAAATAGAAAAAAGGCAATATTTATATTTTTTACCCATTTACTAAAATGCTCATGGTCTTTTAGTCAAAAGCAAATAGGTTCTAAAGTTTGTTCAACAAGTTTTTTAATAGTAAATATAAAATTTTATTTACACTTTTAAACTTTTAAAAATTATAAATTGATCCTAAATTCGATCAAATCTATTTTGATCAAATTTATTTTAATTTTATTTATATTTTTAAATATTTATAAAATATTATAACTTACTTTAAATTATAACTGGATCATTAATTTAAACTCTCAAGTCATTAAACCATTTGACGCATAAATCGTTTACGATTTTTCTATCAAATATTATTTTTGAAATTGCTATCTCTCTTATAGATAATATTTTATCTCTCTTATAGCAAGAACAAAGATAAGACATTTGTTGTGACCTCTTGAATTCACTGTAGTATTAGCTGTAAGTCAAAATTGATCTTATTAAACTAGTTTTGAACCTTTTGATGCTCAACTATTATAATTAACAACTAGCAATCTATCATAATTCCTAAACTATAATAAAAAAAAAATCTTTATCAAACTTTTTTATAAAATATTATATATTTTATATGAATAATCTCTTCTTGTTTGTCTAATTCTAATTAAATTAGAGCTCACATATATCAAAATCTTAAACTTAGTCATATACGAACTATCAATTAATATACATTAAACTTATCACTACAAACTCTTTGTATGATTTTTATTAATTCCTGATTAGGGGTATTTTAGTTTCACCTATTTATTGATGCTCAATTGGGAACTCAAATTTAGATGTAGTTAATAAAACCTCAAAATTTCCTATATTAAGTCAATGGATTTCATCTAATAGTCATTCGCAACTTAATATAAATAATACATGATCAAACTAGCTTATGTGTATGAGATATAATTAGTCTTATATTTATACACCTTATAAATTATGTATATCTATACTGACTAATGACTATGACATCTCAAGTCTAAAGAGTAGTTAATATATTAGTATAATATAAAATAAATCATTGACAATATACTTTTTTGTGATTTACCATATCTTTAGTCATGTTTAAAAAATAGTTCTTTAGCTGTTAATCCACATTAATATCCTAATAACATGACTATGATACTACTCACACTAATATCATCTCATGATATTCACAGATGATATTAAGTATGCCTACTATATAACATTGATGCACAATCAATAGGCTTATATATAGAACATTTTGATAATTATTTTACCTAGGCTATTCATATATATAGTCTATTATTAGTATGTATAACAAGAAGAAGCAGAATACACATTTGAATTAAAAATAATTTCTTTATTAATGAATATGTACGGCATATATCAAACAAAGTAATTCAATACAAAATGCTCAAAATTGATAATACTAATATTTTTAAGGCATACTATACTAATAGCCACATCATTAAAAACAAAGCTAGATTAGTTACTTAAGGGTATAATCAAAAAGAAGGAATAGACTATGATGAGACATATACTTCCGTAGTAAGACTAGAAGTTATTAGAATGTTTTTGGCATTTGCATGTTTTAAAGATTTCAAACTCTATCATATAGATCTCAAAAGTGCATTTTAAAATGGTTTTCTAAATAAAAAGGTTTATGTAGAGCAACCTCCTAATTTTAAAAGTCATAAACTTTCAAATTATATTTATAAACTCACTAAAGCTCTTTATAAAGCTCCTAGAGCTTGGTATAAGAGACTTAATGAATTCTTATTCAAAAAGAGGGAGAGTTGACAAAACTCTTTTCACCAAAATTAAAAATAAACATTTATTCATTATTTAGACTTATGTTAATGACATTATCTTTAAAAGCACAAACATATCTATGTATAATAATTTTTCAAACTTGATGAAAAGTAATTTCAAAATGAGTATGATAGGTGAGTTAAATTTCCTTTTGGGTCTAAAAATAATTAAACTAATGAAGGTATTTTTATTTCTTATTCAAAATACATCAAAGATTTATTGAAAAGATTTGAGCTTCTAAAGAGGAGACATATAGATACACCTATGAGCTCATCCACTTCTTTAGATAAAGATAAAAGTAAAAAGAGTGTAGACCAAAGACTATATAAAGGCATGATTGGACCTTTACTCTACTTAATAGTTTCCAAACCTGATATAGTCTATAGTATTTATACATATACAAGATTTTAGTTAAATCCAAAGAAATCACACCTAACTACAATTAAGAGAATATTTAGACACCTTAGAAAAATTGTAAACTTAGAACTATTTTATCTAAAGGATAGAGAATTTGATCTTAGAGGATACTCAGATATAGATTATAATAGTTGTAAGATTGACAAGAAAAGTACTAGTTAAACCTATTACTTCTTAAAAAATGCATTGGTGTCCTGGTTTAGTAAGAAATAAAGCAATTGTGCTTTATCAACTATAGACGCAGAATATGTGTCAGTTGGGAGTTATTATGCTCAACACTTATTGATTAGACACTAATTATATGATTATAGATTAAATTATTTAGACATTCCCATATTCTGTAATAATACTAGTGCAATAAACTTGACCAAAAATTTTATACACCGCTCTAGAACAAAGCATATAA